>CAJUYH010000188.1:0-17542 GCA_910591685.1 Galerucella tenella | reverse complement strand
TTAAAAAAAGAATGAATAATATACCACAAGGAACATACAGAAGATAGGTAAAATAGGTACCGTACGCCATTTGTACGTCTATGACAGATATGCGAGATGTTTTCTCGCCTCGTTCCAATGCCCCGTAGCTTCAGAAAAATTTGCCAAACTATACTTTCCACGTTTCATTGAAATAATTTCAGATGTTCATATCTTATCTGTATCTGTATCTGTAGAGTGGGGAGGGTGAGTGTGTAGGCTCACAGCACTTAGGCCACATGTGACCCATTGTACATCCTCCCGAGGAGTTGTCCTCCTAGGTCATTGTCCATCCTGTCCTTCTCAGGAAGGTGGTCAGGTCACTAGGAGACATCTCCTTTATCATATCTATATCATATCTTGAAAACAATTGGAAAACATTTGCGGGTCCAAAACATATCAACATTATACTTTACACGCTTATGATGGTGCCATCAGCTTTCTATTAGGATTTTTTCCAAAAATGTCTATACTTTCATGCTCTATTGATTGGCCTATTTAATTTATTTATGAAAAATGTGGATACATACAGTATTCGCCAGCTAACTTGATGTCCCAGAAATTACCAACTAAAACAGACAGAGTAATAGTGCCCTACCTACTCATCTGCTATTGGTGGTGAAATTTTGACAAACGCCAATTGCATCGAACCTTATCCAGTGTTAAGAGTTTCAGTAGCGTAGCGTCACACAGTTCTTGTTTCTGCTTTGTACAATAAAGTGTTTGTAAAAATGTCAGCCGTTTATGAAGAGTCAGTCGTAAAGATAAAACATGTTTATAGGTACTTATTCCTAGAAATATACCAAGCTTGAATAATTTCCCATTATATTGTGTTTATTTTATTCTCATTACTACCTGAAAGAAATTAGTTAGTAACAAATTTTAATTATAGTCCGTCCGGAAATATGCGATCCTATCTTCATAATATTCAATAAGATAAATACCATGTTATTGTAATGGGTACCTTATTGTTAAAATATTATTTAAGTACTCAGAATTCAGGTATAAACCAGATCCGTTTTTACCAAAATCCATATACCAATAATTATAACAAGTAATTAAATATTCTTTATTAAGTAAGGATCATATCGTCCCCTTAGTGCAACAACTAGATAACTTCAAATTCAAAGTTTTGAGAAAATCCAGTTTGAATATTCCAAACGCCAAAAAAATACAACTGTCAAGTAATCAAAAATATTTCATATCTGTACAGATATGTTACATATCAAATTATGATTTGTCAATTTTGGGGAAAATTAGGATTATTATTTTTCCAGAATTTGATAAAAAAACTTGAGTTATCTAGTTGTTGCTGAAAAGATAGGGAAGTTATCTATTTTCAACCACTAGCAATTAAACGCAAATCATCTATTAAATAAAACTTCATTTGGAAAAAAAACAATACTAGTTTTGATAAACCCCAAAGGATTTAACTCAAGTTTTGAGGCCTTCTCCCTTGGTCTCCTTGGAATGGAAGACCTTCAAAAAATGCTTTATATTCGTCGTCATACTTTTCTTTTCAAGAGGCAGTTGACTTTGATACAAAGGCTCTATGTTATTATTTGCAAACTATATACGTGTTTTACGATTGCAATTAAGTCGTCTGAATTATAATAACCCAACTTTAAATTGTTTACGTAGAATTTCCAAAATTTCTTTCCCTCTTGACATCATTTTTGCACTAACAGTGTTCACAAAACACCGTGAAAACAATTCAGCAGCACATCAACACACCCGTTGTTTCAAATTCACAACTAGATATCTCATAGACACCGTCGAGTAACTCAATAATGCTACAATTAGGTATCTCAAGATGTCTACTTATAGTATTGTACATATTGAGAGTTAACTGTTTTTGGTCACTCCTAAAACACGTCTGGTTGCACGTACAAGATATCTAGTTGTTGCATTAAAAAGAGCATGGAAAATAGGTCAGATTTAACTGGATAACTCAAAATGCATAAATTTCGAGTTATCTACTTATTGCACTAAGGGGGCGATATATTTCCTGACGGACTTTACTTCATCATTTGTACTAGTTGTGTTGATTCTTAACATAAGGCGTATCCTAAGAACTTGCACGGCACTGTTCATAGTTATCGGATGGGCGGCGTCAATAGCTTCCTAGAAAGCATTTAGGACATCAAGTTAGCTGGCGAATACTGTAATCCTACACTAAGAAAATTCCCAGCAAAGCGTTCTTTCCTAAACTTTTTTTAGCTTAAACGAGTAGAATATTCACTGTAGTAATAAAACTGATTAACTGAGTTAGTAAAACCAACTTTTCTATTATCTCTATACACAGAAACTATAAGATACTTATTAAAAATATAAAACATTCTTTTCTATACCAGGAATTTTCACTTTTAGTAAACAGTACTTCACTACCGTAGAAATATATCGTTCCGTTATAAATAAGCTCTTCACTATCACTGTTAAAAAATATATATAAATTTTTTCTTACAAAAATAGCATTTTTCTTCGCTGAAACAGAAAAGGAAACCCTTGGTCTAGTAGATATTGATTTGAAATTTGAATGTCCGTTATTTACAACAGTCGTCGTTTGACCAATCATGGATCGGCAATTTGTGAAGGAGTGCGATAATTGGATGTGCGCGAGAATTTAAAAACCTTCTATCAACTTGGGGGCTTGAAGAATTCATCGACCATTTTGATTGTAAGTAGATGAATGTATACAAATATATTTTCATAAAAGATTATAGAAATGAAATAATTATCTGGTTTCAATTTAAAATATTAATTCACACCCACTAAAATTGTATACCATACTTATCAAACATCTTGTATATTTATGTGAATTTAAAATGCATTTGAATTTTCAATTCTTGAATTTTCAATTCAGGTGTAGGAATCAATGATCAAAGTCTTAGATAGCTTGATGAAGAAATAATAAGCCCTATTCCCAAAATTTGGTCCGAGACTTGTCTTCAAAAACTATTTTAGAAAATACTTGATATAACAAGCATACGCATCATTAGCTCCAGAATCCCATTTAAGTGTAACTATCTTAACTTCAAATTGTCTATAGTAATTCATATTATTTCTTCCTAAACGATTTATATTTTGTAACATTATAAATTGAATAGTTTTAGAGGTGAATCAAGTTGCCCATCCTGTGATTATTTTTAAATTGAATGTTATCAAATTGTCGATCTTATTTTGCTCCATTACGCTTCACACCCTGTGTAATATTCATTTATTCTGTTTCTTCACATATATTTGTTTATCCACCCAATTGATTGGATACTCAAGAATTAGTTATCGAAACTAGATCATACATATGTGTTTGGTTTTTTTTTGGTTTTTAAATGTTTTTTATGTCATACTAGTTCATTATTGTGTTTTTATTGCTTAGTTACCAACTATCTAATATCGTACTTTATGCCCGTGCGGGCATGAAGTTCACTTTATGGCCCGCGCGGGCATAAAGAGAAATAATTTTTTGTTCAGCTTATTCAATAACCATGTCGTAAGCTTCTTTAGACTTATTTGGCAACAGATTCACAGTTGCTTTCTTTGCTTTTTCAATAATTTCGTCAGGAATTCCAAAATCTTCGTTCATTTTGACTTCTAACTTTGACACACATAAAATTGATTGTGATTTTATGACATTTACGTTTATCAACATTCACCTATTAATTCAAACCGGATTTTTTTGAACACCGATTTGTATTGAGATTGGATTGCAATAACGAACTAGCATGACATGAAAGTTTGTATGTACCGCAGGCATAAAACGATGTGTATACCCTCGGGCGACTTACAAACCCTTGGGCCAGAGGCCCTCGGCTTCGTAAAACGTCGCCCTCAGGGCATAAACATCTATTTATACCCTTGGTACATAAATAACTATTTTATATTCAGAAAAATCTTTTATTTTTCAGAAGCTGGGCAATATTAAAAATAAAGTTGATTTTATTATGTATCAATTTATCACAGTCATGTTACAAAAAACCGAAATATTTCCCTGTTTTTCCACACACCTTTGTTTGTCCACCCCATTATTTTTATATACTTGTTCAGAATTAGTTATAGCTAATATCCAACTAAATTATTCATATATGTGTTTAATTTGTTAAATATTGTTTTTATATTCAGAAAAAATTTTCATTTCTTAAAAACAATATTAAAAATAAAGTTGATTTTTTTCCACGTTTTGTTGTGTTATTTTAACCATCCTTGTATACATAGGCATATTTGATTTGAAACAGTTATGTATTTCCAGCAAATATTTTTTCCTATAGAGATTTCGCGGTATATATTATTTGAACCATACCACTGCATAAATATATTTGATTTGATTTCAAGCATAATTTAAAATAAATAATGCTCACCCTTGAAAGTTTAGTTATAATTGAAATTTCATTGAAGCTTTAAATTGATCCCGATATACTGCGTAGGTTAGTTGAAACATGCGTGTGCAGGATGCAGGTTGGTGGGTAGTTAGCCAAGCCATATTATGAAAGGTTGTGATGTACCAAAAAATAAATAAGCTATTTGTTTAAAGTTGGGCATTTTCAATACGTTTTTATGTATTTATTGTTATTAGATGTGCCATTTTGAAAAAAACACCTTTATATATTGTATTTGCAGTTTTGGTCTGGCATATTGTGTACTATCAAATAACCACTCATTAATGTTATATCCAGTATTATACGGCAAAATCTCCAGCCAAAAAAAATTATTGGAAAGACATACTTCTGTAACATCATAAACAGTATCAAATGCGGAAAATAAGTTGCCTGCATTGAGAATATAATGTTCTTGCGTTTAATGAGGATATTTCTAAGACAGAAAATAATCTTTTCTATAAAACTAATGAATATTGCCGCGATAGCAAACAAATGACTAGTATCTAAAAAATATGTATTCTAAATTAGTAATTTAGCTTCTAGTAGAAGCATAAAATCTTGTCTAGACCAAAACCCGACTGCTATAATAATCATCATCTGAAACAGCTGGCTTAGATTCCTAGGAGAACCAAATCACTTTTTAATATCAGTAAAAAATTTTACCATTTCTACAATAATACTCTGCTACTTTCGTAAAACTTCATGAAAATACTTTACTACTACACTAAAGAGATTTTAGTAGAGCTATATTTACTGCCATAGCACATATATTATCTCTCTTAGCGCCTATTTTAATAGATTTTTTGGCTGGAATAGCGAAAAAACTTGCTGTGAGGATGAAATTTTTTTCTCGGTGTAGGTCCCACGACGACTCTTGAGCTGAGGTTTAAAGAGTAAGAAAATATCAGCTTTCGAATAAACATATGTGTTTTGACATTTGAGGATTGTACTGTAACAGTGTTATTTTCAATTCAAACTAGATTCTCAACGATCTGAAATTCTAAGGGTAGCGATTTTACGTGCTTATGTATTTTCTCCAACTTTCTTTTTATAATAATATTTCAGAATCCAAATAAAAAAATTTCTCTCTGATAAAACATTATGTTAGTCATAGACCTCATTTGAAGTTTTATGTGCGTACTTCCTCGGAAGTTGAACAACTTTTTGTTTGTTGCTTAACGCCTGACGGAATCTTATTTGTATTGCGATTTGACGTAATGAAGTCTGAAGAAACAGTGATGGAATTGCAATAAACGAAGTGGAAAATGTTGGATAACGAGATTTAGACAAGGTCGATACCGTGTGTAGAAAGTCGAAATCTCTCTATCGAACGTACATTCTAATCTTTTCGGATTCAAACTAGATCTGCTCAGAGTAAATCTTATCCTTAAGTTTTATTGATAAATGTTATAGCATATTCTTGAGATAGCTTAAGCTAAGATTAATCTGAAAAAAATATTATTCTGTTCATTCCAATTGAGATAATATCGTTATCAAAGGGAAATCGGGAGAGGAAAGTACTCGTACGAATGTAAATTGATGAATTTGTTCTGTACATGGGTTTTTTTATGGCTGTTGAACAATATTTTGGTGTGGAATGCTCACCACTATGTCTTCAGAAAATTCCCTGCCATAACTCGGGGTTATCTTAAGTAATTTTTGGAAGTACCATGAAGTGTGAGTGAGTTTTATATCTGTTCTGGATAAACCTACATACAAGCTAATACGGCACTGTGGCAGAATAGCATCAGTCATAATAGCATTAGGTTAAAACAGCGGCGGACAAAATAGCGCTGGATAAACACAGCGCAGGACAAAATAGCCCAGACAAAATAGCGCCGCACAAAAATAGCGCAAAACAAAAACAGCAGCGAGCAAAATAGCACTGTCACTAAATAACGCCGCCTGAAACATACTCACAAAATTAACAATCAAAATATGGAAAACTATAGTAATTAACTTTTTCTAGTGTAAATGTGGATAATAATAAAATGAAAATGTAATGATAATGACCCTTGCATGAACCCACCTTCAATGATATTCTTGTTTTCTACACTTTGATCTGTGTCAATTGGTTGGGGAGCGTTGTTGAATTGACTATCGCTATCACTTTTACTGATGGAAAATATTTCATTTCTTATTATGCTTACTCGGCACTACAGTATATTTTCATGAATGAGATAGTAGTAAAACAATGAAGCATAATTATTTTTTCGTGCAACTGCACGCGAAGTCAGTATTTCGCGTACTCACCGGAGTCCGCGAAACTCAATATCGCGGCCGTTACCCATACCCAACGGATGCAAAACCAAACGTCACTTCCAAATTTAAATATCACTTTCAAATTTGATATCTCTGAAATACAACAAAGACGAGGATTATTTTATATTGAATACCAACAAGAACATAAGTACTTACATTATTTAGGATGAATATTAACATTAATTGTACAGTCTGTTTTATTACTTATATTTATAATTGTCAAGAACTTAATATTTTGTATAATTATATTTAAACATATCATTTGCATAGCAACGGGGACATTAGTGAATAAATTAAACTGCTGTTGATTTTAAAGCAATAATATAATAATGTATTCATTCACAATTATCTAGTTTGATGATTTCAACGATTGCACGAAAAATAGTATATATTATGCCATGGCCGCGAATAACTATCCTTTCGGTACGTTAAAAAGATATTTCGTGTCCCAGGCATACAAATAACTATTATGCGGCGCTATTTTGTCCTTCGCTGTTTTTGTCTAGTGCTATTTTTTCCGCCACTGTTTTTGTCCAGCGCTATTTTGACTGACGCTACTCTGCTACAGAGCCGCTAATACTCGTATTACCATGGTAAAGTATAGGGCCCCTTTTCACAGGGGGTCTTGAAAACTGGTGTTGCGAATCGTTTACTTCTATTCGATTGTTTAAAAAAATCTACCATGTGGGGGCCATCTTAATAAATTATTAAAATTGGAACCACTTCACCAATAAATATACATTGAACAATTTTTATTTTATATTCTACCAATTAATCAGTCTCTTGATTTTGATTGTGAGTTTTTGAGATGGTATGTTTTTTTGAATTTTTGAATCTGTATTGATGGTGAATTATTATCACTGCTTGTGCTGTTATTTGATAATCGAGAAGTTTTTGCGAGTTATCGATATTGTCGGTGCCATTGTCTCCTTCGTTAGTAAATTTCAGCAACCGTTTTTTGGTGTTCTGGTTCAAGCGAGATCAGCGACCAAAACACTTTTCCAGGCACTATACCTCATTTAAAAACCAGGAGGAGTAATTTGAATTCAAGTTGGCAATTCTGTAGACCTCTCATTGGTTAGATTCCGCCCAGTTCCACACAACACTTTTTAATATTGACATATCAGCTGATAATTTTCATTTTTAACCTTCCGTTACACGCGCTGCAAAGTTAAACAAGTCAATACGCGCCGGACTGTGAGTCCGCATTGAGAAAATGTTAGTTTTTAACCAAAAAAAGGGAGAACAATTGTTTGAGGACAATTTATTCAATTTCAGTGACACTACATTCTCTACATATAAATGTACAATGTTCTAGGCACATATATCTTCCACACTTGGTACATGAGTATTTGGTTGGTCTGTTTTTTTTTCGATCACAGAAACTGCAACAACCACGTCGCGAAACAGTGTTATCGACAGGTGCTGGAGGTTGTAGGGGTTCATTAGAACCAGTTAGCTCCCTTATTCTCAATGATAGTTGTTTTGGTAAGCAGGTTAGTTGTGCTTGTTGGCATAGATGGTTGTTGACAAGTTGAAAAGCCAGACTTCGTAAAAATTCCCTCCTTCTTGTTGTATTAGGACTATTACAATTATGTATTATCATCGTATTGAAACCAGCTATGTTCAGTAAGGAGTAGAACACTACCATCGCCCACCTTCGGGTATTTCTTGCACCATTATAGGCAGCACAAAGTTTATCTACGGTGTCGACGCCACCTTTCGGACTGTTATGGTCAATTATAATTTTGGGCTTTCCAGTAATAGAATCTAGATTGTCGTCATGATGTGAACTCGATAGCAATATAACATTCCTATTTTGTTTAGGTTATTATGATGCAAGAGTTACGTGTTCACGAAAACCAAACATATTGGATTGAACTGGGCTATTCTTCGTTGGACGAGTGATCTCTTCTTGTAACTCTTTTTTATTTTTACGGATGGTGCCTATTAGTGTTAGTTTATTAGAATAAAGTGATTCCAATAACTCGATGCTGGTAAACCAGTTGTCAGTGGTTACATTTCTTCCAAAAATTTTTATTGGTTCCCAAAGCCGTTGAACCACAGCAGATGGAGATTAAAAGATTAAAGAGTTTAAACTGTTGTACAACCCATTTTAGTACAGGCAAATAAGGTGAAAGTAAATAATAAGTAAAATTTGTGCTCCTAAAAGAAAAATTGTTTATCTCATAAACTAACCACTTTAACCTACAAGTATTATACATTTTTGAAATCAGCTCAAAGAGGAGTATCCAAATTTTACATAAAAAATATGAGAAGTAATTTAAAAAAATAAAGGGGATGCTGCTAGGGGTGAGGGGGTGGATTTTCCAGTAAGTTTAAATAAGCCATTATGCTTGCCCCTTCCAACATAAATTGACGTGTTTTTGGATTTTTTCTAAATACCAGTATTACAAAAGTTATTGAAGGTGGATACTTTTATCTGAAAAGCACTGTATAATTCTCTTACATGCAAACGACTTGATTTGAGGACTCCAGTCATATATAGTACAATTTCTCAAGCAATTGGTAGGATTATTACTTATATACTAACATGGTATTTAATGCTCATCATTTTCCTAATAAGAGTAGTAGTCTCAATGGTTCATTAACTATTGAAGGAATACCGAGGTAGAGGAACAAAATACAGTGCAGCAAATATAAGTGAAGTATCAAAAAGTACTTAATAAGAGAGATGTTAAACGTGTAGTGTTTTGTGGCACAAATTTACCACTAGCGCCTACCTTGGCTCCAGGTACAAACTAGCACTCAAGACGCGCGCTTTTCGAATTTTCAAGCTTCCAGCATTGCGTAAGGTTGTACAATATTTGCAATTAAATGATATTGCACTTCAATATTAATTTTTTGGTCTTCCAAGTCAAGTCTTCAAAGACTCAACAATAACATTATCGTGCTGAATTATTCAGCTGCAAATATTGTATTGGAATAATATTATAGGGAATTATGATAGGAGAATAAAAAAAAACCTTTGCAAGTGAGTAAATATGATATTATCAATTCAACATCTTTCATACGATGAGATGTCCAAAATAACATACAAAACAGTCAATACCTAAATCTGAATTGGGATGGAAATTGTACTGCAAATTTTGTCAATTTAAATGAGTCTGTGAAATTATTTTTAAGGAAGTGATCCACGCATATAACACCTTTTTTTTATGAGTAAGGTTGATTATTTCAAACCATTTATGACTTTGTTCAATATCTAGATCGGGAAACTCAAAACAAAATTCTCATTCGTATAATTTTTTTTGCAGACGTACCCATTTGAACAATTTGGCATTTTGAAGCACACACCAATATTACAGAGCAAGCACACAAAAAATGCAGTGTTCAAAATATTAAAGCAAAAAAGAACTCCTCTTTAACACTCTGCTAAACAGTAAATAAAAAAAAATCAACAGGTTTTTGTGTTCAATTGTCATTCACATATCATTGGCTGTGCTCAGTATTAATAATTTTTTTATCTGTGGCTTCTTCAATACAGGGTGAAACAAAACGCAAATCAAGCAGTATCTTAAAATTTTTGAATGAATCACTCTAGTAGTCTTTTCAAAATTTGTTTGTACAATTAATAATCTTCCAAACGATGTAGTACATTTAGGGTATAAGTTGATGGAAAATCGTAAATATTTTACGATAATGGTCAAAAACAAGTATTCTACGTACACAAACTAAATGGTATTAAATTTTTACATGCAACGTCTTATGAATTTTAACATTTCTAAGGCATAAATTTCAATCGTAATTTTGGATGCATCTACAATATCTAATCAATGAAATAAAATGTTTGGTAATACCGTAGGTACCTGGAATTACCAAAAAATTTATGTTTATGCCTGTTTCACTTTCAAGAATTGTTATTATAGGCTTGTTTGAGAAAGGGCGGAACATAATCAAGTCATATTTTTGATTATATCAAGTGGGCTACGGTCAAAATAGTATCTACTAATGAATGTGGAAGAAATATTGCTGTATTTTTCGTTAATGTTGTTAGGTGTAAATGATAAATAACTAAAATGAATTTCCCGCAGGAATACATAATCAATATGATTTACGTTTTGGGAGAATGTTTAAAAAATTGTTTACTTGCTTCAAGAGTATATCGTGAAAGATATCCCTATCGAAGACATCCAAATGAAAGAGCTTTCTTAAGACTTGAGGAAAGATTCGACACATCAGGTAATGTTTCCTATCAACATCATGCTCTTCCGAAAAGTGTTTTCAATGAGAACAACGAATTTGTGGTAATGACAAATTTGGTTGAGAATCCTAATACATGTACTAGGAAACTCAGAACTGAATTAGACATTAGCAGACGAACAATTGGAACAAATTTCACCTGTACAAGATGCAGATGCACAAAAAGCTTTCAGAGAGAGATTTTCCAATAAGAATAAATATTTGCGAGTGGTTCAGTGGATTGATTGATGGATATACAGATTTTTAAGAAATGTTTTATTCAGTGACGAGGCCACGTTTCACAGAAATGGTTTCGTCAACCGCCATAATTTTCATTTTTATTCGGATGCTAATCCACATTTGTTTCGTACAACGACCCAAACTAAATGGTCCATAAATGTATGGGGAGCAATCGTAGGAGATACAGGGCCATATTTTTTTGAAGGTAGGCTCACTGGAAGAAGGTATTACAATTTTCTAAGAAAAATATTTGGAAGAATTATTGGTGGAAGTTTATTTAAACACAAAAGTTAACTTGTGGTTCCAACAAGATGGAGCATCTGTACATTACATTCGTTGTGTACGTCGATAGTTAAACAGACATTTTACCGACAGGTGGATAGGACGTGGTGGACCCATTTCGTGGCCTCCTCGATCTCCAGATTTCACACCGATGGATTCCTTTTTATATGAATACATCAAGCAACTTGTGTATCAAACAGAACCTACTACCAGAGAAGACTGAAAGAAAGGATTCGTAACGCAGTTTCCACAATAACTTCAGCTATGTTAGGAAGAGTAAAATCCTCGTTTTTGAAAAGAATTGATAAGTGTATGGGAGTGAATGGTCGCCATTTTTAACACTTAGCATAAACTTCACTTTTTATAAAATATCAATGTTTATTTATGTGAATGTAAGTGTTTTTATGATGTTGGTTTCCATAATTGTTAGTTTTTTGAAAATAAAAAATGTTGGAAAATAAATACAATCTTACAAAGACTGCAAACTGCTTTTATATTTATTAGTACTAAGTATAATGACATTACCTACTCACAGTAAACAAACATATTGCTTCCAACATAATTCCGATTAAGTCTTTCCTTTCTCTGATGGTAAGAGTAGAAGTGAAATATATTTTAGATGCATCCAAAATTACGATTGAAATGTATGCCTTAGACGTTGCATGTGAAAATTTTATACCATTTAATTTGTATACGTGGAATACTTGTTTTTGACCATTATCGTGAAATATTCACGATTTTCCATTAACTTATACCCTAAATGTACTACATCGTTTGGAAGATTATTAATTGTACTAACAAATTTTGAAAAGACTTTTGGGGTGATACATTTGAAAATTTTGAGATATTGCTTGATTTGCGTTTTGTTTCACCCTGTATTAAAGAAGACACAGATAAAAAAGTGATTAATACTGAGCACAGCCAATGATATGTGAATGACAATTGAATACAAAAACCTGTTGATTTATTTTGATTTACTGTTTAGCAGAGTGTTAAGAGGGAGTTCTTTTTTTGTCAATAATTGGCCATACATTTTTATAACACCCATATAATATTATTATATTGGAATGCTATATTTTTGTAACGCTCTGGGTGAGATCTTTTCGATTCTGGAACAAAATATAGTACGTTTCATTCGGAAAAATGTAAGTTCGTGCTGCTACGTGGTTTTGGAACACCCTGTAGAATCGACAGTATTTTCAAAATGTGCCCTCAGTATCTGTATTAGCTGACACGAAACTTTGAAGTTTTATTTCTGACCACAACGATGTAATCCTCCGATGTTAGAAGATTGCCCCACCCTATATCTAGTAACTACATACATATTATTTTGGTTCAAGTCACAAATTTTTGGTAATCCTTTGTTCTTGTCTGCAAAAAAAAACGATAAAGTGACAAATAATGTTTCCATAACAAAAACCCAAACTCAAACGGTAGGTAAGGGTTAAAAATCTAATTTTCTAACTCACCTATGATAAGTGATGATAAATGCTGTGATAATAGTAGGTACCAATAATGAAGATGATTGATTTCTTCGCAGAAAGGCCAATAAGTAGATTGAATAAAAATGGATTTACAAATGACAACGACTAACCTCGAATTGAAATAATACTGAAATGGGGTTTGTTAGTTCAGTTAGTTGCTGTGAAGCGCCTTGCGCTACAGGCTGCGCACAAAATTTGTGCCAGTTTCTTCCATATGTTTCAAATTAAAAATGCTGTTTGGAGAACACTTATGAGTTATCTACAGTGCTATTCAAAAGTCCCCTCCCCCCTTGTATGTTTTGAACGGCTACACTTAGGTACATTAATAAAATTTGGAGGGTGAGTATAAAGTGTTGTAAACTACGAATGGTAACAGGTGACGTAATAGTAATAGATGACGTCACAGTGCCACTCTGGCCAATAATTTTCAATAGGACCTTATGACAAGTGATATCTCGTTTGAAAGGCATTGACATTGGCTACATAGCCATATTAATTTTGTTTGGGTTCAAACTAATTTTGACGGATGATTTAAATAAATACCAAAATTATTGAGATTATTTTTTTAAATTCAACCAATCAAATATCAACAATGGATTCTTATAGCAAGTGTTCGGAATGTGCTCCGTCTACTTCCTGAGAGTAATACATCCTATTAGTAAACTCTTGTCGTACTCGTTCGAATGTGTCAGCTGAAATTGCATAGCATTCTTCAATAATTCTTTCTTTCAAAACGCCAGTGCCGTAGTATAAAGAATTTCAAGAATTAACGGCTCAATTGCAATTTGTAACATCTCCAGTTACACTTCACCTCTTAAATTTGAATAAAGGAAGACAGGACCAACTATGTGGTTTTCCAAAATACCTGCCCAAATATTGACTTTTTCTGGAAATCGGGTATGTTGTTCACGAAAGGTGTGAGGATTTGTGTCACTCCAATACTTTACATTTTGTGTATTCACATTTCCATTGAGGCAAAAAGTACTTTCGTCACTAAAACAAATTGTTGTTGTGTAATGTGGGTTTCGACTAATTTTATTTGTCATACATTCACAGAATTCGAGTCTTCTGTCGGGGTCATCATCCGAAAGGTGGTGCACCATTTTTAACTTGTATGGATGGAAATTATTTTTGGCCAACACTCTCTGTACTGTACTTTTACTTACTTCACAGATAGACGCAACTTTAGTTGAAAAGGAAGTAGAGTTCACTACCATTCCAGCAACTATATCAATGGGCGCGTTCACCAGATACAAACGTTGCCAATTAATCTGGTAGACGGTGCCTTTATTTCTTAAACGTGTTTGGATTGTTTGGTAAGCAGTCGCCATTTTTGGAAGCGGCGATTTATTATGCTTACTGTTTTCAACAGTTGAATCTTATGGTTGTGAGTAGCTAAGTGAGGGAATATTTGAATATGGCAACTACTATGGAGTATATGAAAATATTGCAACTTATGAACTCTTGGTAAGTAAATAAAGTATAAAGAGGTTAGGAATAGAATCTAATAGTAATTTTAGATAGATTAGAATATACATCATTTTTTTTAATTGGTAGATGCTGAGTATTTTGCTGATTACATTATACAACATCAAAATGAAATCGAAATTTCTAGAGTTGAAGAGGAAAATGCAACTGCTGAAAATATACAAGTTGCCTATGGTATGTACCTAATTTTTATTTAAATTTTAAATATTAATATGGATAGTATATTGCTTCATAACAAATCTAAATAAATGAAGTATTTTATTATTTGTAAAGGCAGTTTTTACATGGACTGCAGAAGCTACCAGATTGTTGGTTACAGAATACGGTAACAGAATAGGCAATTTTAGAGATCCTAAAATGAAAAAAAAGAAGTTGTGGTCGCAAATTTGTGAAGTATTCCTTAGGCAGGGATATACAGTTACTGAAGATTTTCTTGACCGCAAAATGCGTAATATGAAGCATCATTATAAGACTGATAACAACAAAAAAAGCACAACTGGTCGAGGACGGATTGTTTGGGAATATTTTGATTTATTTGACAAAATATTTGCAATTGATAAGACAATAAATTGTGACCGTCTTCCATAAATATAAATCCGGATGGAACCAACAGAGTGCAAAACTCATCTTCTCAATCACAAGCAACAGCTTCATGTTCCAATACTCAGTTTTCTTTATTACATCCCCTCCCACAACTTTTATTATCCTCTACTCCATCTTCTCTGGTTTCCGACTTAGTTTCCCCTTTATCACAAGCAGGCACTTCAAGAATAAAACGTAATAATTCAGATAATTCTGTTTTTCCAAATATAGAGACACCCACAAAAAAACAAAAAAAAGTAGCTGAAGGAAGGGGTCTGTATCATCTTCGACAAAGATTTGCTGATATTGAAGATAGGAGGGTTAAATCATTAGAAAAAATATTAGAGGAGCTTGCAGAGAACAACAAAATTCGAAGAGAACGTAATGAACTATTGAAAATTCTTTTGAATGAATTTCAGCTTTACATTTCGATTTTTATTTTCCTACAATTAGATTTTGTTCCTATTCAACTAAATTTAAATGATATACAATAAAACTGTGATACTTGTGTAGAAAAAATTATTTTCTTTGTGTAACTAATTGAATGCAATTGAAATGATTCAACTTGAAAATAGCCTATGTCTGGCTCCTTGCTTTCCATCTATTGTCAATAAATAAACGCCTAAATGTTATAATTTTTTTATTAAAATCAATTAGTTACAGTGCATTGCATATAAGTAAAATACGTCTTCTTTTTTGTTCTGCCTCCTCTTGTTCTGCTTCGTATGCCATTTCCTCATTTCCATTTAAGTGATTAATATTTAGATTGTGCCCTGGAACATCTTCAATATTGTAATCATCCAGATGATTTCCTTGAAAAATTATGAAATTATGCAGCATACATGAGGCAACAATTATGTCAATTGCTGTATTAGGATCTGAGACATCCAAATTCTTAAGTCTACGAAATTTGCCTTTGAGGAGCCCAAAGGACCTTTCAATTACTGCTCGAATTGACGATAATTTTGTATTATATCTGTGCTGTTCATTGGTCAAGTGACCATTACCCTGGTATGGTTTCATAAGATTATTCATCAGTGGATATGCTGAATCTCCAATAAGATGTAAATTTGGTGGTAAAAGAGGATTTTCATTTCTTGTTAAACATTGGTATAGAGGGCTGAGTCTAAATACTCGAGCATCATGCATTCTGCCTGGGCTTCCAACAGATATCTATAAAAGCTGCTGATTCATTGCATACACCTAAAAATATTATATGTGCTACTAAAACTATATAATATATATTCTAAATGGGATTGTTGGTAAATTAAAAACTTGTAAAACAAATATAGATTCAATCAGTTGATATATAAAAACTCAATAAACAATAAATTTCTTATATATCCAAAAAAGTTGATTGAATTTCCTGAAGGTTGTTTAATTGGTATATGGCAGCCATCTATTGCTCCAACCACTCCAGGGATACCATGAGAACGATCCTCAAATACCTATGAACAGTACTATGTGAATTTAAAGCTTAAAGAAATGATTCCATGTTATATTACTGCTGCAGTTTGTAAATGATTTTGTATATTCGGCCATCTGATGTATTCCGGTAATAACCGACAAAGTTGCTCAATCATCTCCATGAAAACTTTATGAGCTGAACTTTTTGCTATACCAAACCGGTCACCTGCTGCTAAAAAACTCTCTGGTTTACTTAGAGTCCATACAGTAAATGAAAGTTTTTTTTCTAAGGGTATGACAATATGTCATTGCTGGTCTTGTTCTTCACTTAAACGATTCAACAAAACCTACATAATAAAAATACATCCACATCTATTTTTTTTAAATTTTTTGTCATCCTCACTTCACACTTACCTGAAATGTTTCCCTGGACATACGAAAATGTTCTCGAAATTGAAAAATTGTATATCTAGGGATAGTAACTTCAAAATAGTTTTCGTTTCTCGCTGCAACATTTCTTTCTTCGGGATACAATTGTTCTTGAAATAAAGGGTCGTCCAATTTTATAGCTATGTTTACAAGAGCATTTATATGAATATTATCATCAAATAGTAAAATATATCGTACTGCAATGTCTCGTGCCATGTTTGCAAACAAATTAAGGCCATTTAAATCGTTGACGTATGACAGATAGTAGATAATCGCATAACCTCAATCTATAATCCCAACGTTGTTGATTTGACGACCGGCTACCAGAACTAACAAACGTTTGAAACAGTATAATGCAAACAGCTTGATCTGGTGAACGCGCCCAATTTCTTATCATAACTAAATGTTGGTCGACCAGATCGTTTGGCATCTTGAACACTACCTGTTGCTTCAAACTTGTGAAGAAGCTCCCTCAAATAAGTTCTCGAGATAGGGCGATCTGGGTATCTCTCATTAAATAAATGTTCCGCTTCATGGAGATTATTTCTAGATTCACCAATTATTAAGATAGCTGTTACTTTGTCGGCTTGAGTACGTACCATTTTGCCTATGTAAACTCTTGAACGTCCCGTTAAACAATAATAAAATTAAATATTCAAGCTATTTAGAAAAACTTTGCAAAGCAACAAATAATATAAATCTTTATTAATCAAAAATTGTGTTTTATAATATGTGGTAGTTGAAAACAAAAACTATCGCATTATTCTTAGGGCA
>CAJUYH010000187.1:57865-139671 GCA_910591685.1 Galerucella tenella | reverse complement strand
TTGCTATCATTAAAAGTGTCACTTTTAATGACAGTTGTACAAAAACAAATTTTTAAAGAAAAAATAAGACAAATTAAGGTCATGTTAAGGTCATATTCGACAAATTTTTAGGTATTCATTATTGTTTCAATTTAACTAAGTTTTATTTTTATTTTGTGTTTATATTGTAAATATTTAGAATAATTAAAGTGGTGCGTTAATTTTGTCCAGGAGTTTATAATATTGATGAAAAATTTACCTACACTTTGCTTGATATTTTCATGACACGATGAATACAGAAAACGCTCTTAGGTATACACAAAAAAACTTGACTTCTTCTTTCTTTTTTTGTTATCGTATGCAAAAATAAAGTCTTGCAATTGATTAATCTATATCTGATGATACGAAAAAACATTCTCACATACTAAACAGATGAAATATTTTCATTTAAATCGACCCAATACAAAAGTGACAACATCGTTAAGGAAAAGAAAAAAGTGTCACCGTCAAATTATTTTCTCGTATCACAAAACTAATGTGACAAATTACACTTTGAAAAAAACGACACCTTTCTCCAAACCCTCTAATCGCTTTTTTATTTTAATCTTCCAATCTTGAAAAAAAAATTCACTGTTTCATGACTGATTACTTTTGAGCTATATAATAATAATATATAACAGTGCCGTAACGATCTGGTATGCTAGATTTGAATATTAAACAGTTGACAGCTATAAGCAGCCTGCTTTTTTCTCACGAAGCTATGCAAATCCCGTTCCGATGCCTACCACGATTACATTACAGCGTTCTTAATGTAGGGACGTACAGGTAGAACTGTAATCTATGTATGGTACACATATAGGTCCCCTATTTTTATTCCAATCAACCGAACAATCATAGAACCACATACACTTGGTTATAAAGGAAGCTTTATTCGGTCTTCTGCTTGTTTGGTCAGATTTTTCAATGGGACTATTTGAATTCGAAAAAATGAATCGAAAGAATGGGTGTCTATATAACGTAGTAGATACGAGAAGCGATCACAGTCTCACGTCCGGTGACCAAGGGTCAAAAAAGGGACAAGGGCTTTAATTTTGTTTTGTTAGATAATTTTTTCCGTTATGTATTTTTGGGGTGTCAAAAAAAAGGAATTTCTAACGTATTTTTTGTGATCGTTTTTGTCGTATTTGGCACGAGTCGGTTACCATATGGGATATAATATGGTTTTTTTGTTAACTTGTTTACTTGATCTTGAATGCGCTAAGGTATTAAAAGAAATTTATTGTACTGTGAGGTTTCGAAAAAAAAGTTGTTTGAGACAGTAAAAAAATTTGATAAAAAAACTGGATCAATTTGATGGAAGATTTCATATTATAAATATATTTTATTTGTTTCCAGTCACACGAGGGTTGTTTTCCAAGTGTTATAGTGAATTTATGTTAATTTCATTCAATATTATTAGTTTTGTTATTTTATGTGCCTGTGCCGGCTACTAACTACTTTCATGTTGTGGTTCCACCCCCTGAATCAACTGAATCTTTTATAAAACATTTTGCCAATTACTTTCCGTCGCCAAATGCAGGCAATGTTTTGTTTCGTTTCTTTCTATAACTGACAGAATCTGCACATGACTTCGACTGTAAATCACACCAGCTGTAAATGCCTTTATTCATTCTTTCATACGTTTGGGTTGAACTGAATATTTTGTAAAATTACCCATGTTATCTACCTACTTCCATTCCAGAAGCTTCGTGTCTTCTATATAGGCCACCAGTTAATCTGGAGGGATCTTCAGTAGTTGTAATGATTGTGTTATTTCCACTCCAAAGTGCTTCCGTCTGAGTTCTCGTAAGTTCTCACAGAAGCAGAGTATGTGAGTAGGTGTTTCATCGTAGACTTCACATTTCCTGTACATAGGTTCACTAACTTCGCCCATCCTGTGCAAATGCTTCCTCAGAGTACAGTGTCCAGTCGCCAGGTCCGTAACTGTCTTCAAATTTCTCTTACCCAGTCTCAGTCTTTTTCATGTCAGTCTTTTTCATGTGCCTGTGCCGGCTACTAACTACTTTCATGTTGTTCCCCCCAGTTAGTTCCACTGAATCTTTCAGAAAACCTTTTGCCAATTACTTTCCGTCACCAAATGCAAGCAATGTTTGGTTTCGTTTCTTTCTATAACTGACAGCATCTGTACATGAATTCGTCTGTCAATCATACCAGTTGTAAATGCCTATTGAGCTTACAGTTAGTTACCTATTAGCAGACTTGCCAAAGTATTTTTGTCTTTGCTCACCAAGTCTATTTTGTTTGGCCACCATTCCATGGATTGTCGGCTATCCACTTTTCGCTTTGGCAACAAATGGCATTGATCCTAATCTACCGTAACCTTGCTACGGTCCCCTAGTGGGTTTAAGCTCCTCTTTTAACCCCAAATGACTTACATGCTTTCTGTGTAAATTTTTGACTTTGTTCCATGTGTGCCTGGGCACAGATTATAAAGAGAACAGATACGAAAGCTTGACAGAGAACAGTAAAAAGAGAGAGAGATTAAATGCCCATCGTCTTATGTCGACTCCGTTCGGGCTGCTTCGCAAAATTTGTCAACAGGGCTGTCAATTTGCATAATATTTCCTTCAATTTATGATCATAGGTCAAATATTTTATAAGCATTTTTTTAAGTGTGATAGTTATACAGATACAAATATTCGATAATTACTTGTTTTGAATCAATTTTATTAACATTAAAAGAATTATAGAATTAAAAAGATTATAATGTATAAAAATCATACCATAAATATATACTTTTTTCACAAACCACATCCTTGGCAACTATGCACAATAACGGTGACGGCTAACCTAACCTAACATAATCAAAACGTCAAAACATGCTCAAAATTGTTTGAAGGTGTTCAATCGGCTATATTAAATGTGTTATTTGACTAATCGATTGTGCGTTGTGGTAATATTAACTATAAAAATATTGTGGTATAGATTATTCTTATAAAATGGATAAACATCACGGCGGACAAATAAATTTTATTCGGAAAGAAAAATAAAGTTCTTTCGATTTCCAAAGGATGAAAGTATGTAATTTAATTCCCGGCCTATGATATAAGAAATTTTAAAGTTTTTGATAATAACTTTGTTGCTACAAATTATTATCAAAATGCATAGGTGTATATTGTATTCCCTTTGATAATAAATAAATTAAAAATTATTTATACTTTAAAAGCTGGTTGATTTTTCTAATTATTTGTGTTATCTAAAAATGTATTTATTAATTAATCTCCCAAGAGTATTGACTATTTATAACAAATCATAGGAATGTACAAATAGGTATTTAATAAATACATAAATATATATTCGATTATGATTATTGTTTTAATTCATGGCGCAGTTTTGAAAATTTAGTGGAAACTTCCAAAAAAAAACTAGATCCGGCACTAGAAATTGTTGTTGTCCCCGAGTCAACACTGCAATTTGGTAAGAAATTCAGAAAATATTTTAAACTGGCAACATCGCGGCCATACCGAGTTAATGGTCCAAGGTCATTGACGACGGAGCTGGAAATCGTTTGATGCTTTACCGGGATTCCTCCTAGCACTACTAATTTTATGCCTGGCAGTCTGTCTGTCTTGAAAAGTTGTTTTTTCTTCTAAGCACTTTTTGACACTATATTGCATTCTTCCGGCTAAAACATCGGCTTTGCTAAGCTTAAATGTCTCAGAGGGGATAGTACCATACAATTCTCCATCAGCCTAAAACCCGTCTGCTCATCGAATTACCCGAAGTCCCGATATAAATTATTTAAATAAATCACTTCAAATCGTCCTTCGAGGAAGAGAATCCTAAATCTGGATATAATTTAATTATATAAAAAAAAATGTTGAGAAGTTGAATACAAAAAAAGTCTGCATACAATCGAGATCTTTAAGGGAATAATTAGGTAAATCCTTGAGCAAGACTCTAATAATTGCTAATTAAAATAATTTATAAAATAAATAATTAACTTATAAAATAAGGAACTATATCTTCAAAGCCAAAGTTCACACGTGTTTAGCTGATTTTATTTTCGTTAATTACCATCGTTATTTTTAATTCACCTGTAACCTTCATGTTGACGAAGAGCATTTGTTTATTTCAAGTTTAATTCATTTTTATACAAAAATAATGATTTGAATAATATATTTGTCAAAAGCACTGTAGAACATGCCACTTTTTAACCTTATTTCCCTTAATTCTCGACTGAAAAATTAGTACTTCTTGTCTAAAATGTGACCCTTTTCATATCGAAATAGATATAGACTAAAGGTTGCCAAATTATTAATAGAAATATCGATATTCTTGTAGTGAGACTCCTCCGAAAATACGAAATTAAGTGAGGTAGGGCGACTGTATAGCCTTATTGATTGCCGGTGAAATAATGTATCATGAAAAGGATCAGGCAACCAATCGTTAATAATAAAGTATTTCCTTCGCCTTGTTATCGATAGAAGTTTGACAGGATTTTTTAAAAAATTTACATAAATAATATTCGATATATGAAGCGCCACTGTTCTGTCTTATCCTTAGTTAGACCAAGGACAAGAAGAACGTTTGTTAAATGGTAGTCCTCTATTTTTTTTGGGTAATATACCAGAATTTTTTGTGCAATATCTAACCTAAATAAAATAAACCGTTATCAATATATACATACAACAAAAAGGGTTTGTCCTTTTTTTTTCGAAAAACCATCTCTTTGGTGATATCCATGACTTATTTAGGAATGATTGCCTACGAATTTTTCGCCGACAAAAGTTTTATGGCTATCCTTTAGGAAATACAGTTGATGACATTCAGAAGCTGAAAGGCTGTAAAATAGAAACCCTTTGTAGAAAAAAAAATATATTAGTTGCTTGTTTATGAAATCTATTGTAAATATTTGGGCAATATTGGTTAATTTCGGTGCAAAGATAAGTTTTGTTGATATATGCCGAAAAGGTGCACGCAGAGCTGGCTTTAGCCAAGTAAAGGCATTGAAATCAAGGTTTTTGCTTAAAATAAATACATGAATCTTTTTTTAAATATATTTTAAAGAGTTTTATGAATTTATATAGGAGAATATAAGTACATTGTTTACCGAGTAGGAAGAGCCCAACATTAGCAAAACAGAGTTAAAGAATCTGGCTTATCCTGATCGGTAAATATAATGTTTTTCCGCATATTGCTTAAAATTTAACCAATTTTGAAAAAATCGCGAAAAATTTCAGCCACATATCAATAGTGCTTTGAAATTTGTAATAAATATTTTTTGGAAACGTTTTTGTCAAACTTGACGCATATAAATTTAATTGCTGATGAAGTGAATAGAAAATCTCGGCTTTTTCTTTAAGAAATTTTGTCTGGAATTTCAAAACTCCCAGCGATTTGCGGAAAAATAATATAAAGATATTATTCTAACGCTTTTTCAAAAACAATGACCGTTCAACTGAGAAGAAACAACTACTTCCTGGGATAAACGCACCGATGGACAATGAATAACACTGTTAAGTCAAACGGGATCTGTATGATGTATGTATGTATTTTGGGGTGACAATCACTGATACCTAAATGATCTATTGTGCCCCCTCACTTCTACTCAGTTTCAGAGAAGAGTCTCAGAAACTAGTAGCTCCCTTAGTTCTATTTTCCGGAGGAATTTTAGGATGTCTGCAGGCTTCAACTTAGGTAAATGTTCCTCTTCTATCCAGTAATCTCCCAGGTGCCATGCTCTAGGATTCTGAAGTGCTGTACAGTTGGAAAGTATGTGGATGGAAGATTCTTCTTCCATGCCACAAAATCTGCATTCTTCTTCCTCCACTATTTCGAGCTTTTCCAGGTGCCCATTCAGGCGACAATGTCCCTTTAAGATCCCTGTTAAAACTCTTCGTCTTTCCAATGGTCAAATTTTCTCTTTTCACGGCTCTACCTATTTTTTCCAATATTATTTTGGGGCTGATTCCGCAAAAGGGTTCAGGCCCCCAGAAAGATATTTCAGTCCCCCTCTTTGGTAGTTCATCTGCTATTTCATTTCCTTCTATTCCAGTGTGTCCTGGAATCCATAGTAAGGTGACTCTATTGCTCTCGCCTAGTACATAGAGTTTGTCTAGGCATTTCCACACCATTTTGGAACTGATTACACAAGAGCTCAGTGCTTTAATGGCTGCTCGACTCTATCCGACATTATGATAATCCTTTGTCTTCTGTATCCTTTATCAATATTGAACTGGGCGCACTTCCTTATGGCTTGGATTTCCGCTTGAAAGATACTTGGTGTTTTTCCCAAGCTTTCAGAGTGTTTGGTTCCTGGCCCGAACACTCCTATCCCAGTTCCTTCTATTGCTTTTGAGTCGCCTGTGTACCATTCAATGGCATTCTTTCCAAGTCTGGTAATGCAGGTATTTGGATCTCATTCCTTCTTGTTGCTTAATTCCGTAACGATTTTTTTTGAAAAGTTATACTTTCTTATCATACCGTCTATGTCCCAGGTTGTCTGATTTCTAAGAAGTGAGGAGGTTTTTTTTTTCTTATTTACAAGATTTAATTAACCATTGCGCCTCATCAGTATAAGATAGATGTTCTCCGTTCGAGACCTCTAAGATCCTAATTCCGGACTGAATAAGACACTAAAATCATAATCAAAACATGTCTTCCAGTAATGGAAATATTAAAGTTCTGAAAATAGCGACACCTTCACCTCCATTCGCAAACTAAAACACGGAAAATTTGACAAGCCCTTGGGCTTGAAACAATAGAGTATTATCTTCTGTAAGTTCCTTGCAGGGATGCCAACTTTATTATAATAAAATAATCGCCGAAATCGCCAGTTGTCATAGCGCGAGCAAAAAGCGCGATTTTGAAAATCGGCGATATTTTAGTAATTTTGCACTTATCATGCGATCTATATTTTATGAAAATTTTTCTTGGTACTTACGTATTTTGACCTGAAAAACACGAATTTCATAATATAATCGTGAACATATCTCTAGTTTCCGAAATAATTATTGATGCCAAAGTTTGAAATTTCACCAAGTATTGTTTCTTCTTAGATCCCCGGACATATCACATACATTTACCATTGTTAATTATGATTTTTGTCTGAGAAAGGTATCATAAATATATTATTTTTCCGTAATTTTCCTATTATTTCATCAACTAGCCTACATAAACAACGGCCATTTTGATAACCTCTGTGCGAATCTTCAGCGAATAAAGGTGCATTCATAGCTGCCTTGTAGCAAAACGATATGGGTTTTATATCTTCAATACATGTCAAAAGAAAGATAGATATCAATAAAAGGAGGTGAAATTTCGAACTTTGGCATCGATTATCTCGGAAACTAGAGATATGAAATTCGTGTTTTTTTAGGTGAAAATACGTGAGTACTAACAAAAATTTCTGTATGTTCTGTATGGGAAATGCACGATTCACAATAGAATAGTAATTTTCTCAGAAAGTAAATCCGCCCAAAGTAGCCGGAGAGAATAACGAATATCGCCCAAAAAATAGCCCTTAGCCGAATCATAAATAGAACCGCCTCTCAAGAAAAATAATAGCCCAAATGGCGATTAATCGCCCTGGTTGGCAACCCTGGTTCCTTGTGGCATTACTTATTCTTTTTTCTCTTATTCTTTTGGGAATGAAACCACAATAATGTTTTTTATTTTTTATTTCGACGTTTCGGTAGCGTTCCAGCTACCGTTGTCAAGATTAACTAGTAATAAAATTAATAAAATAATTTTTGGTCCCTATCTGACACAACGAAAAAGTATTACTCTCGTATAGTTCTTTTCGTGATCTAAGAGAACTGACTTGGCTTGACACCATAAAACTGAGCACACTTTTCCTGATGGAAAGGAAAAAGTACTAAGTAAATTATTTTTTACATTTTATCAATTTTTTTTCAATACCCCTTACTAATGTATAAAGTTGGTTGGGAAGTAAATAAACAAACAAAATTTTACAATAATACTATACTTTAACAGTATATAATACTTACATCTAAGTCTTACAGAGTTTTCAGGTAATAATATACGAACCTTTCACGGATAATACTTTTATGGCTTTATTGCATGTCATTATCCCCTCTCAGGTCAGGTCAGTTTCTTAGATCGTGAAATGAACTATACCAATAGATACTCTTATTGGGAAAACGTTCAATCTGTTAATGTTCCTCAGGACTACGTGTTAATTTTACACCTTAATTATAATTTTATTTTTGTCGTATATCCCTCAACACTTTTTATTATGTTGTAATTAATTAACAGCACAATTAGACATGAATTAGCGACATTACCAATGGAAAAAAAATAATTTTCTCTCATAAACTTAACGTCAATAGTTTTTCATCTACTTAAGGTTTTCAAATTAGCGATTTAATTAATATTTTTTTTCAAACTTTATTTATAATTGTCGCGTATTGATTAGAGGTATAATTTTAATGAGAGAATCGTGTTTGAAAACAAAGAAACATTTTACAACTACAAGTGGAAAAAATACACACAAACTTGGCTAATTTTAATAACATAGAAGTAGAAGATTTGAGACGTGCCTCGTAAATTTATGGTCGGTAGTGGGTAATGAAGTTCTAACTATTAGAACAATTTTTAATGTGACCCTGAACAATTTGAATGCCGATTCTGATCAAGGTTGAATATAAAATCGTTCAAACATATTTCCTAGTTATTTATTTCCGACTTTCTGATTACATCATAAAGAAATCAATGTACAGTTATGAAAAAATCATATTCCGACGAAGTAAAGTTATTTTTAACACCGAAGGTATAAAATATAAAAGATCCAACTTGAAACTATAAAATAATAACCAACAGACAACCCTTTCTTTATTGTATTGAAAAACAGAGTCGGCTTTAGTGGTTAAATCTGAAAGCTTGAAAAAAACTCAAGTGGAAGTTTACGCCATAACCAAGGATTATTATTATGTCAGTCAAGCTGTCATTAAAGTGATGAGCTCTTGTATAATCAATTCTAAAAGGGCGTGGGAGTGCATAAGAAACTTAACAGACCTCGCAAGAGCAATATCATCACCATATACCTCCGGTGGAATCTGTATCTGTATCTGTAAGATTTTGAAGGGTGGGTGACCCCACAGCACTTACGCCACAATTGTCCCATTGTGCATCCTTCTGAGGTTCAGGCTTCCTTCTAGCTCGTCATCCATCCTACTTGTTTGAAGTAGGCGATAACGTCGCCAGAAGTAAGCTCCCTCATGCTGGCTTGTGTTAGCCTGTACTCGCAGAATACAGAAAACCTAAATTGAGAGAGTGTCGGACATTCAGAAAGAATGTGTTCGACAGTCTCATCTTCCTGTTCACATTCTATACAAAGTGAAGTGTCAGACAGACCCAGTCTGTAGAGGTGTTTTCGTAGGTGGCAGTGACCGGTCAGAATTTTTCTTTCCTGGCCGGATACTGCAGCAGTTCCTTGGCAAGCCTGCAACCTTCTGCATTGTCCCATCTACCCTTAAAGTTTTCAAGGGAGTGTTCCTTTATTAGGTCAATCATATCCGACGCCGACAGACCAATGAAAGTGCCAGGTCCCAAGAGCTTTTAGGAGGCTGCTTTCCTGGCTAGTGAGTCGGCAATGTTGTTATCTTTCGATTTACTGTGGCCCTTGATCCAGCTTTGAGTGACTTCGTTGTTGCTACATGCTTCGATCAGGGACAGGTGACACTCCAGTACTAGGCCTGATGTGATACGTGGTCTGTTTAGGGCTCGTAGTGTTTGTCTACTATCCGTAAGGATGTGAATTTTATCACCTGTGGTGTTTCTTTTGGTAACCTCTTTTGCAGCGATGTAGATAGCAGTGAGCTCTGTTTGAGCAACGCTGACATTACATCCCATCGCCCATTTAATGTTTAGATTCAGAGATCTGAAGTAAATTCCACATCCTGAGCTCATATTGGTTTTAGAGCCATCCGGGAAGATGCGGATTGCACCTTCTTCTGCAGTGGAATAAAAGTTGAATTAGCAAAGGAAGTTCGGAACCCTTTTTGCCAATACAATATTAGAAAAAATGGGTAAAACCGAAATAAACTAGAAAATCGGACCACTGGAGAGATCTTAAGGAATGGAGCGATCAACAAAACTCTTTGACAACTAAGGCAAAAAAAGC
Organism: Galerucella tenella; assembly: GCA_910591685.1. Classification (NCBI taxonomy): domain Eukaryota; kingdom Metazoa; phylum Arthropoda; class Insecta; order Coleoptera; family Chrysomelidae; genus Galerucella; species Galerucella tenella. Next base: position 129,545 of record CAJUYH010000187.1, on the reverse strand, counting down.
ATGAGTCAGAGTAAGACTGTAGTAGGAATTTAGACATGCATTTCAACAGGTCTGGATCTACCAATGGGTAGTATGCCATGAAGAGATCTATTAGAGAAATGATTTGAAAGACTCTCTTATGTCGAGTCCTACAAAAAATATAGAAATATGTAATTATAAAGGACAACTCTTTCATAAATATGGGATTTCCAATTAGGCGAAGCAATAAGTAAATTTTTGTGTTTTTTTGTAAATGACACGAAAGCTTTCAGTGGAGTGATTGGATCATTAGGTGCGAAGAAAACTCGTAAAAACTGGAAAATGTGTAATTTTTTTCAAAATTTCATATCTTTGTCGTTTTTCAAGTTATAGAAAACAAGAAGGTAAATAGCAAATATGCATAATTTAATTTGGTACAATAACTTCAATTTACATAGGTGATGTTTACAGAATATGAATGATATCAATATTTTGAAGGAACGTTATTAAGTTTATGACATTACATGAGCCTCCTAACAGTTTTATAAGGTTATCGCTGATATTACATACTTTGTGCTCATAATAATATTTAGGATACTCAACAAGAAAAAGTTTGACACTTAACTGCACCTAACACACTCTACATATTGGGGCTTTTTTTCTTCAGGAGATATTGGTGTGTATATCTCGTGTGTCCTAATCCTAAGCCATGATAATATTACTTGTTGCTTCCGCGTAAAACTGAGGTTCTTCCATGGGGAAACAGCAAGCTTTATTTGTTTCAAATCAGCCTCGGATCCAATCCACAATTTTTGCCAAACATCTCTTGTTGATTTTTTGAAAATAGCTTTCAGATCACTTTGACTAGTCAGCTGTTTATTTACTATTGTGGGATTATTTAGCCGGGCGTCTTTGGCAGCTTGGTCGACTGCTTCATTGCCTGTAATTTCTGTGTGAGAAGGGACCCACAAAAAGTTGACAATTTTTCCTTCCATTGAATGGATATTTTCTTTGATGTTCGTTACAAGCGCTGAATCTGGGTAGGTTCGAGCTATGCTTTGAAGAGCACTTAACGAATCTGTTATTATAAGAAACTTTTTTGACGGGAGCGCTTGCAAAATTCTGTTGCCTTCAATATTGCATACAGCTCCCCTCTATATACGCGTCCTTTGTATGTACAAGTATCCAATTAATACACACCAGTACACAAATTTACAAAAACCAAATAAATTTTGTTATGAATTTATATTTATTTTAAATCAATAAAAAATGTTATTTCCATCCAATTTTCTGAAGGTTGTAAGTGATCAGCTGAGAGCGTAGCACGAGATTTCGTCACCTGGAGATGCTCTTTTGTGAATTCCATTATAATATCTCCACATAATTTGTGAAAATAGCAAAAAAACTGAGCTGCCGAGGACTTGAAACCTTAATTGGCTGTACAGTTCGAACAGTATTTACTGGACAAGTCAAAAACTTCAAACTGGTGGAGAAGAAAAATGTAGATTCAGTGGAATGAAAGCTCCATTCTCTTACGGAATTAGTCTACCATTCAAAACATAAGATTTTTGCATGTTTTTTATCATTGCGAACATCAATATTGCTTTATTAAAATAATGAATACACCCCCGAAGCGAATATTTTGAAATTTAAAATGTAGAGCATTCAGCTAAAAAGTCAATTTAAATTTCAAGATATTTACGCTTTGGGGTGCATTCATTATTTTAATAAAGCAATATAGATGTTCGCAATGCTAATAAACATGCAAAAATCTTATGTTTTGAATGGTAGACCTTAACTGTCATTCTTGTCAAAAAAACACTTTTTCTTTGCCATACTGACCTTAGACTGAACTCTATTGAATAAAATTAAATGTTTGCTTCCTAACCAATAGAAGGCGTATTTTAACAATAATATGAACACAATACACTCATAAACCGAGATGCATTGGATAAAATTCCAAATATTAAAAAAAAACCTAATCACTTTTTTAGGATCTCAGTCGCAGCAGATCCTTTAATTTATTCATTGGTTTCTAAATTAGCAAAAAATAAAATTAAAAATACGTACCATCAGCAAAGACTTTAATAACAACTAATTAAAGATAACAGCAATGCTGTAAAAACACTAATTAAGAGCTTTGAAGTAATAAACTTTTTTCGCAGAGATCGGCTTTGCAATGAATACCTTGATTAGTTTTAAGACATCAACTCACAACTCGACATAATGGTCCTTAAAAAAATAATAGTTTACTGTGTACTTGTGTACGTACGTTTAGAAACATAATTTTTGCCTATTATATAACAGTGTGACTAGAGGTCCGCCGGCAGAACTATAAATTTTAATTAGAATTCCACCTTGAGGCAGAAGTTTATACAGAAATCCGCAGAAAATGATTCAACTTGTGCCATTCGGCGGAACATTATCTACATGTCGCGGGAAAAAGCTAATATGTTATAAAATTTAATAATGTTCATCGTTTTTCCAAAAAATAAAACAGAAACTTCACACACCCTATAAAAACAGTCGACAGTGTTACAATTTAAAAAAATCATATCTCTAAATGGAGACACCCTGCATACATTATTATCGTATGTAAATAATCGCCTATGGAAAATGATTAAAAATATATTATTTCAACTATTGAATTTATTCCAAATTACAGATTCACTCTGTATATATTTATAAATAAAGGGTGCAAATAGGTTCCCATTTTTTTTATTTAACAAATTTACTTAGAATTACTTGCAATGCTACTTTAGTTACAGAGAGGTATAATATATGATGGATATTCAAAAAGGCGTAAATGTTTTTACAATGCTTAGCGAACCTATTTTGAAATGGAACTAATTTATTATTCCCAGAATGGAATAATAATAGTTATAAACGTTTAGGTAAATGGGTTCGGCCTGATCCAAAATGGTAGGAGGCAATAAAAGTTTCAGCCATTTTAAGTAACAAATAATATTTATTTCAGAAAAAACTAATCTTTTGATTGTACCGCTGAATGTTTTGATAACGCATGAGAAAAATAGAATGGAGAAATATCAAATACCTAACCATTGAAAAGTGTCAGCTCAATGTAAGTTCAATGGGAGAGAAGAAGAAGTCATTTGATATTCACAATAGGAGCCTCAATACGAGGTAGGAGTCTGTACAGTTTCTCATGACTCACTCTGTATATTTAATTCATATTATAAAATTTTGGGGAGCTTCCAAAGACTCTAAACTGTTATTTTTTGGCTTTGGTCTTGGCTAGAAAAATTTAATTAGGTTAACATTTAATATTCAAACTTATAATTAAAAAATTAGGGAAAGAAAAATAAAGAAGTTTTGTTTGGTATACCAAACTATTATTATAAAAGTAAGGAGAAACTATAAAAGTAGAGGTAAAAAGTTAAATCTTGTTATAAGGAATGTTTTAGAAAGCTTTGAAAATTTAAGTGTGCTTATTAAAAATGTAGCTAATTAATCAAAATGTTCCTAAAGATTAGTAAATTTATATTGATGATAAATTTGAAGCATGAGGTAATTACAGGAGAACCACCGAAATTTTCATTACTTTTGTACTAATTATAAATAATATTCACAAATAGCGTTATAGCAATTGCTGATTTTATTGAATTATTGAAATTTATTCGAAACAAAATTTTGATCATATTTTAAAACATGTAACTTGTCATTTATATTGTTGAGATGAAATTAATTTTGTGAAACAAAAAAAAAGGGAAAGAAATTACGGTTTATAATTAAATTAAATGTTTATGTTCGAATTGAAAAACTAAACGAAAAAATCCCACAAAAAAAGCAAAACATGTAAATTATTAGTTTGAAAATTCGGTAGCACTAAAAAAAGAACGTGAAAAAATGATAAGTGCCTTCTAATCGAGACATATTAACTACCACGAAAGAAAAAAGTGCAAAACCCAAATACAGAAGTCCACAAAAAATATTTTTTGCTATCTAAGCGTGCCGATAAACGACAGAGAAGTGAAAAAAAAAAACAAGTTCACGCGGACTAAAAAAATGCTCCGCTGTAGCCGAGTTTCTAACTCGATGAGGACGATCCCGAGTCCAGCGCGCTTTTGGGTTCTCACCCCCCACCACGCACCCATCTAAGTTGAATAGGCAGACGACGTTCACTTGTTATATTGTATTACGTAATAGTTACCCCCTCTTTTGGAAATTACCCCCACCCGCCGACCGTCTGCTGTGCCGCCGTGGATGATGCTGCCTGTGAGAACGATGCCGACGTTTTTATATGCCATGTTGTTAGTGTACTTTTTACTAGCCATCAGAGCGCTGCTTTTTTCATACCTTTTTGTTTTCGTTTTTTGCCGCCGCGATCTACACGGTAGCATACTTATAAAATCGCCGCCCAAAACATTTTTAAAAGTGCTTTTTTTATTTTATTTTAAACAAGCAGTGTTTGTCAAAAGTGTGCATGTATGTACTTTCGTTTAGTTAAAAAAAATACTCAAACTGGAGTCCAGACTAGATTACCGTACAGGGGGACTGGATTTCCACAATCCCCCTATGCTCCTCGAAAACAACACTAATTACAGCCACCTCCAACGTTCCATAGATACGCTCCGATCACTCGGTGACCGTTTGGGAGACCGAAACGTCGACCTAAGACTCAACCTCCATCAGGATCGCAGCTATGATAGAACGACTCAAATGACGAACGGCTTGGAGTTAAACTTGAGCTTAAATCCCGACCGGCTGTTACAGGAGAGAATGCAACAGGAGAGAAGTCTCGAACGCCTGTTGAATGAAAGAACCATGCAAGAACAACGCATGAATCTTGACCACAGTCTTAGTATAGAGCGTTTAAACTTGGAGCGAAGCTTAACTCAAAACTTGGATAGAAATCTCAACGTTTCTCAAAACACCGATAGAAATTATAATGATAGACCGAGTTTAATGAACGAGAGGGCTTTGATGGACAGAAATTTAAATTCTTTAGATAGAAATTTGAACAACGAAAGAATGGGGTACACAAACGATAGATTGACTGATAGACTGAGGCTTGACGGCAGTGATATGAGACATAGTGATATTAGTAGAGATTTTAATAATAGAGACGTAAATAGAGACGTAAACGATTTGAAATATAGGGAATACAAGGCACATTTAGAGAATTTAAGGTCGGAAAGTTCAAGGTCGTTGGAAAGAGGGAACGACGAGGATCGGGGGACTACACCCTCTACGCCCCCTACCCCCATATCCGTCGGCGAAAACTTTCAAGAAGAAAAGGTGAGTTTTCACGTTTCTTTATTCAAAAGAATGTTTCATGTTATTGAAAAAAAATTGATATCGAATATTATTGAAAATAAGAAAGAACATTTTTGCTTAAATATGTTTATTATATAATTTTATTGCCAATAAACGGTACGATGAGCCTATACTTTTTTTTCAGATAAATTTGAATAATTTATAATTAAAGTTAACTTGGAATGTTGATAATTTAAATTATTTACAATATTTTAATTACCTTCTTTTTATCTTTTACCACAACATATGTACCTACCTACAGCGAAACAGAGAACATAAAATTTATTTTATAATTTAAAATATTTAATATTTAAAATATTTTCAACAGAGGATGAGTAAAATGACTTTTTATTTTGGTAAAAACCTTCTAGGTAGGTATAGATTTAGAGTCTTTGGTTCCACTCCCTAAATTCTCCAAATTACTAATATTATTAATATCCGGACAATATTGATAAAAATAAACATTAGAAGAGGGGATTTTATTTGACCCACCCATTAAATTTTTACTAAATAAGTAATAAATAATCATAAATTGTACCTATATCTTAAGTTAAAATTAAAGAACCGTGATAGCTCGTCCCCTAACGAGATATGACACATTAATTCTAATTAATAATCCTAAAATAAGAATAAACATTAATTTTTTTAATAAAAATCGTGGGAAGCAAAAATCAAATTTTTGTAATTACCTACCTTGTTAGCTGCTCTTCAAATTTAATTTATTACCGAGTTTATTACAAAAAAGAAGAAACACCCATAGTATTTTTTATATTAAAATAATTCCTCAAAAATCGTTATATTATTATTTAAAAAGTATTCCAAATAAAAATTAAATTAAATTGAATAGGAAGAATTACAATTTATATTATATTATATTTAAGAATAATCGATGCAGATTTTAAGGAGTTACCCAAAATTCGTTTGTTGAAATTGTAAATCTGTGTTAATAATTTAAATATTCCAAATTTAATTAATACTTCCAACCCCTACTACGTAGAATATTTACATAATAATCAAATAAAGTCATTTTATAATACAAATTCAACATATACCTATCACTGGTTTCACAAATTACTATATTTTTAACCAATAAAAATACAAATATTTTTCTAAAGATTTGTCCTCTGCCTCAATTAAATTACAAGAACAAAAAAAATCGAATAAGTATTCAACAAATTCATTGAGTAATGGTGGGTTTAGTTTAAATTGAGTTAGGTATAAATATTTTTATTCCATTTTTAAATAAATTTTACCATAATCAAAAGTATACATTATAAAAATTGATATATCTATTCAAATATACAAGATAGGTAACTCCTCGGGTAACTCATATAAAACCTAGAATATTTCATGTTCAGATATTTTATTTTCTAAGATGTCAGTACTTTGGAAACTGTATAATATGTTATATTTCTGTAGTGGAATTTTCCAATTAATAATTATTTTATTTGATACCCTCCAACAACATCATTTTAGTATTGTATTGCATTTTGGTTAGATATAGTGTTGTCCGAGGTCCCTCTAGCCCCCCTATAATTTTTGTAATTTGTGAAATACACACGAAAAACAATAAGATGTTCAACTTAAAATTTAGACCCCACGTTTTATTAGGTAATATTAATAACTGACTTATGGGATATCCAATAATAAAAATATTTTAAATCTAGTCTTCCAAAAATGGAAAAAAATTACTAAATTATGCAACTTTAATGCAGATACATCACTAGTTTAAATAAGAAGTTGTCGCTCGTTGTCGGTAGTCTTCCTCTTCTGTTCCATGCTTCAGCTTCTTCTTCTTACTCCTACTCCTCCATTGGAATGTTTGAGCTCTGTTTATCTTGTTCAATTTGAATTTGAAGCATTTTATTAAATAACTGTATAAATAAATGTAAATTTCTCACTGTGTTTTTAACCTAAATTTATTCTTTTCTTCTTCAATTTGAGTAACTATCCACTCTTATGATTATTTTGTTCCGTGTCAAAATATGCGCCTAACTTCAACTTATTCTAGTGACGTCAAAATCTAAAAGACGAATTTTAAGAAATTTTCAAATGGGTATAAAAAAAAACAACAACATTAACTTTGATCAAATACAATGCTACGTTATTTGTTCCCTTAGAATTAACGATTTGCTAATAGGTAATTAAAAGAATCTGTTTTTAGTTGAACAGCATATTGAACTTTTTTGCTATGAACACCAACCATTTAAAAAAATTAGAACTCTGTTTATTTTAGAAAACATTTTACTATGAATATATCATATCCTGACGATGCAGACTAGCTCTATAAAACAATTGTCGATAATATATCTATTTGTATAAGTTCAAGAAATTCATATTAAATAATGTCATTTAAAATAAAAAAACAGCTAAAGAATTTCTATAAGTTAAGGTTAAGGTAAATCTAAACATCTAAACCAGATCAACACCGACTGCTGCTGTATCATTTTAATAAACATTTACAAACCAGAAAGAATAATTATCTTATTTCTCGATACTTTTCAAGGTCTTCTAACTCTTGAAACAATCTAATCTTGAAATCTTTTTTTTTAATTAATACATGACTTGTCTGATCGCTTAAAAATTGCCCAGTAATTTAGGAACCTCATACTCGAACCGTGGGTCGACCGGTAGCCCGAGGGGTATTCAAAAAAAAAATTTAGCTGTCTATCAAAATCTCTGTGAACGAGGCTGTTCGAATAACAACTAATGTTGTGTTGGAATTTGCATATTTTATATATTTGATCAGTGGTTAGCAGCCTGACAGGGATTATTGGACTGCAGAGGAGGTTCCAAGAGTTTAAAGATAGCAATATTCCACAGTTCTCCAGTTGAAGAACTATTTCTTCCATTTTATTCATATCAATTTAAATTACAGTCATATTTTTTGTCGGTATATCTTCAAAGACATGCTTTTTTCAATCCTGCATGGCAAATATTAACTTTTTTAACTGTAGAGTCGATTCTAAAGACATTTTTCTAAATTTTAGGATATATTGAAGTGATTATACCTCGGATTATACATTGGGATTGAAATATCTATTTGGTCTTAGTGTCTAAGTAGATGTGTGCTTAGAACACTTGTCCAAATTGGTACTGATAGTATAGATATAGCACTAGTATTATTACTCCCGGTTAATCAGGGGCCTATTTCACAAAAACACAAGTTTGTAAGTAACAAGTAGATTTTAATAAGTTGGGCAAAATATGTAATTACTGGCGTTTCATAGAACGACAAGTGTACTTTTGTAATAACAGGCAATTTTTCACAATTTTACAAGTAAAGTACTTGTTATTTACTATGAATTAACCTGTTATTAACAAAATTGCATCTGAAACTTGTTATCTACTAAAGTTCTTCTACCTAACTTAAAAGGTAGATAGCTGACAAGTTTTAAATTTACATAGATTATAGTTACAGCAAAATGTGGTCTAGTAGTTCTTCGTCAGAATATGAAAATGAAGAGATTATACGTATACTCCTACTCCTACTAGAGTGTTTAGGCCTAGAATTAAGTGTTCCACTCGTTATTGGAGTTTAATGAACGTTTCAGAATGACTTCTGTCCAAATGGAACAGCTTCGTATGGATATTGGACATATGCTTCTTCATCCAACTGATCGGTCTCACGCACTATCCACAAAAATGCAGATTTGTATAGCATTACACTGGTTAGGTAATGGAGAGCATTACCATGTCATATCAGATGCACATGGGGTTAGTAAGGCAAGTGTCTGTAGATGTGTTAGAAATTGTGTGTATGCAGTTAACCAAATTAAATTTCCCCAATGCGTTAGTTGGCCTAACAATATTTTAAAAGTTTCTGCAGGATTTTTTTGCTATAGCAAGATTCCCCCAAGTTATTGGATGTGTCGATGGGACATTAGTAAAAATAGATGCTCCAACCGAAAATGAGCCTGCATTTGTTGATCGTAATTGAAACCACTCCATCAATTGTATGATTGTTTGCGGACAAATTTGGAAATATATTATGCTAGTGCTAATTGGCCAGGAAGCGTGCATAATGCTCGAGTTTTAAGAAACAGTACTATTTTTCAAAGAATGCAAGAAGGTTGGCTTCCAATCGTAAATGCAGTTTCTCTAGGAGATTCTGGTTACCCTTTATTGGATTGGCTTATGACGCCCATTGAAGTAAACATAGATGTAGCAAGTGCTGCCTACAAGTTCTTTCTCTTCTTGTCTGTAACAAGTTTAGTGTTACAGACAATTTAACTTGTTGCGAAAAAGTTTTGTGATTGTTTATGAAATGCCTGTGCGTAACAACTTGTGAAAACAAGTGGTTGTTACTCACAATTATTTTCAACAACACTTGTACCTTTGTGAAATAGGCCCCTCGTGCCTAAGTAGCCATTTTGAAATGTCACAGCTGCTATGCGAAATTAGAGGAGTGTTAATGATAATTCCTATATCAGTTCCAAATTTTGGCAAATTTCAGGATTGTCTACCAAAATTTTAATTTAAAATATTGTTAGAATCACCCTATATTGGGTGGTCCTTAAGTAATTGAACATAGAAGTACAGTACAATCTTAACTTCAAAATATTGCGGTTTGAACCAACTAGACTTGATAAAATGTTGATATTAAGAGAAATAGAGGGTGTTAAACATGAAATTTTAATTTTCGTTTTTCACAATAACTTTGATGCTTTTCGACGTACATGTGCACAAAAGTTTGAGGTTTTTGGATATGAGAAATCATAATTTTGTACCTGTTTCGATGTATTTTGTAGAGGGCGCCACATAGGCCACGTATGCGGCATAAATGTACGCAAAACTTTTTTGCCTTTTACATTAGCGCTACTTTTGTAAAAAAATAATTCAAGCCACATCATCACAACAAAAAAAGGTATATCTGTTAGTATCCCCAAATCTTAACGGTTTTAGAGATAATCACATTTCAGTGATTAATTACATGATTATTGGTTGGTTTAAAAAAATCGCAATATTTTGAAGTGAAGATTGTACTGTAGGTACTTCTATGTACAATTACTTAAGAACCACCCTGTATATGGTTTTTCGTTAATAATTGTCCACATACTAGGAACAAACATACGAAAATAAGAAGATTCGACCTAACACTTGATATATTCCTCCTTATCGAGATACAGGGGTTTTGTTGAATATTATAAAGCCTTTTTTGATATATTTCCAATATTTTTTGTTCATCTATATCTATACCTTGGTAAAGAGGAATATTTCTCCAGTTATAAACCATTCTTAATGAAACACCCTGTATATGATTCGATCAGAAATATTTGTTATTATTCCTTGCCGACGTTCCAAAAATCGATGATTTTTTTCCCACACTTTTTTTTAAAATAGTTTCATCGGCTCATTAAAAATTCACGAAAATTAACATTTTATAAAAATAAACATTTTATGATTTTCTAAAATTAAGAAAATCTGGTCAACAGATTGCAGCCGTGTTCAGATAATATTTTTCGAATGTGATGAATTCGATGGAGACATTATGGGATGTTCTTCAAATCTTCTGTAATTTCCTTGTGGCATTACTGGAACGCTACCTAAACGTCGAAATAAAAAATAAAAAACAACATTGTTGTTTGATTCCCAAAAAATAAGAGAAAAAATAGGATGTTCTTCATTTCATTTATTTTTGCTTCTTAGTAGTCGAAGTTGGAGAGCTAAATTTCAACTTGTATAATAGGTATATACTTGTCAACGCATGAAGAAGTTTAAGGCTAGTCGCCCACGACCACAAGACTTAGTAAAAAACTAGGCAAAAACCAGAAAAAATGGAATACACTATTCATAATAACAATAATTATGAACATAAAAGAAGCATGGCTATGCTGCGGCTTCGGGACCCGAGGGGTGAACCGCCGGCAAAAATCTTGTACACCTACTTCCACATTTGAAAAAACTTCCACATAATTCCACATACTGTTTTCAAGTTAGTTGACAATGTAAGAACCGATGCCATTTTTTTGTAATGCAACACGCTTCCACAACGAGCACAAAAATTTATAATTTTTCAAAACACTCGATACACTTGGTTTTTATGATATTTTACCTGTTGTATGGGTAACTTTAACACCCTGTATCTCAAAAACTAAAGCTCTAGCGACCCATGGCGATAGGAAATTCTACGCCAATTTTCGCATTTTCTACGCGCTCATTCAGTTTGTAACACCTCTTCATTAACACCCTGTCCTGTATAATGACCTATTCAATAATTCTAAATTTGTTATTTACACCGCTCTTCATAAAATTTTTGTCTTAAACTTCCAAATATTTCCACCAAACTTCCACATACTTCAACCAAACTTCCACATAGTTCACCACACTTCCACATACTTACATATACCTCCACATACTTCCACCAAACTTCCACATACTTCCACTGCGGTGTACACCTACTTCCACTTGCGGTTTACCCCTCGCCGAGACCTAAACGTTGGTTCTCATGTTCATAATCGTTTATTTTTATCTACAAATGTCCAAAATATTTCTTTTCACTATTTGTTGTTATTTTCTGAATGTATGCTGATGATAACGTAGATATAAGTGAATATCCTAAAGAAATTTTTGAAACCAAAATCGGTTGGGTACAAACCGAGGGGTAACCGCTGAAGAAAATAGTGTAGAAATTAGAGAAAATACTCAAAAAAATACTAGTATTATTAGAAAATACTCCTGAAAATATGGAATATTCAAGGAAAATATAGAATATATAAGAGAAAATACGATCAAGAAACAAAAATAAAACTAGGTAAAAGATGTTTCTATTGTCGACGAGACGTTTTCAATATTCACATTACGAAATAAAACTAAAATACATAATAGAGTTGTTAATTTTCCTTAATATTATTGTGTACATTTTCCAATTCAGTCGTTATGCTTTCATTAGTTGTACTTAATTCACTTAAAGATTTCACCGAGGAGTTCACTTAAAATATTCCAAATTGTATAGGGCCGTAGAAAAAATATTTTTTTTATTGGTGAACCATTTTACCCATTTGAAGCACGTCTTTAAAACACGCGCGTGTTTCAAAGTTACCGTGGCAACATCAACAACTCGAGAAACGAAGTCTAAATCATGTCTAAATAATGACAATTTTTTCATCATTGATCTGACAGGAGTAGTTTGTAACGTCAAAATTTTTATTCGAACAATATTTACCAATGTGAAATTTATAAATTAAAATGGAAAATGCCGTTGGTATTGCTTGAAATATTAATATTTCGATTTTTAAAATCTTAGGAAATGGTATTTAAATTAATACTATTGACATTCACAGAACTCAATAAGGTTGAACTTCCATCAAAATATAAATTAGTTTATGTTTTTCTCATTTACATGACATCGCCAGGTATACATCATATACATCACGAATTCAACCATTTGACATTTAGTTCTTATTTCCATCTATGATTTCCAGTTCTTGTTGTTGTAGTAGTTATAGACCAGTATTTATAATTTCTTCAAAGTGCACCAATAAAAAAAAATATCGTAAAGTATTCGTGGATAACTGGTTTTTAAAACACTTGCTCTATTTCGAGCATTCCGGCTTCGCCGTCGTGCTCGAAAAATCGCGCGTTTTTTAAAGACCTTAATATCCACTTATACTTTAATATACTATTGTCATATGCATAAACTGTCTTTTTTTTGTTCTATCGTTTATTCCTTTAGCACAATAATTTTGTTAAATCGTAGTCAAAAAATTGACAACATCTGAATTATTGAAGTAAATTTGACACTTTATTTAATAATGTTAAACTTGATAACACTAATTCGCACGCTACTGGAATTCAAAAGGAAGTAGAATGGTGTATATTTATAAACCCTAATCCTAATTTACTTTATTTCGATTAAAAAATTAGAAACTATAAAATAAATATGTTGAAATTCCACCCAAAAAAATAATAATTATCAAATCATCAAAGTAGATACGTCAAAGGTGGTGATAATATTTTAAAAATAATTCATAGTCATCAGCCGTGTGATCATTACCATCATCAGCAGACCACAAAACGAGTACCAAAAGTGTTACAACAAACGAAAACATTATTAATCATATTTTTGTTTGTGGATGAGGAAGAGGATTTACATAATGATCCTTTCTTAGAGGGCGGCCTTGAATAAAGATCAACCATTATTTTGTAATAATTAAAAAAATAATAATAAAGGCTAGTGCCGATAATAGACTATCGTTAGGTGAGTATCTTAGCGAAATGACCTCTATGCAAACTACACAGGATGCTACAAAATATACAATATGTCCCCTTAAATTGGAATCATATGGAAAACTTTATTATTAATTTTAGGAAAAAAATGTATTCTTCATAAAAAGTTTATCGAAAAATGTTACTAAAAAAAGTTGGATATGTCGAAGCATTAGTATGAGTAATAGTATATTATTAAACGAGCAATTTATGATAGCCATAATTCACGATGGGTGACGTTTGCGTCACGAGCCGCAGGCGAGGGGCGCAAGTCACCCAAGTGAATTATGGCCATAAATTGCGAGTAGAATACTATACTTTGTCTACGACACTTAATTTATTTATTAATAAATAAAAGTCAGTAGCGATTTGGCATATTACTAACCTCAAAATGTCGTGGCAGCTACTTCAAATAATTTGACATATATAGAGATGGGCGATACTGTAGAAAGTATCAATACAACGTACCGTTATAAATATATTGTTTTGAAATACTTAATATTAGAAAATATCGTTATGAAAAGTACCAATACTAAAAATTACAATATTTTATAGATACGATATATGTCAGAAACAAATTTCCTGAACAAAATACACAGATTTAATAGTTTATTTCATATTGTACCCCCATCTCTAGTCGGGAATTATGAACCATAATACACTACAGTGTATTATGAACCATAATTCACGACAGTTGATATATGGGTACCATATACCTTTAGCTAGGAGGTAAAATATTGACTTATTATTAGGTGGTCGTGGACAAAAATTAAATTTGTTTGTTTTTAACTTGATATGATGTTAATTTTATAACTTAGTGTTTGAATGTATTTTATTATTTGCAAAATAAATGAATATGCACTTATTCCGCGTTTTAAATGCAAAATTATTAAAAAACATGGAAAACCTTAAAGATTATCATTTGTTTTGTAATCACAAGAGATAAATCTTCATTCAAAATAGAGACATTGGTAAAAAATGAAATAATCTGAAGTTTCAATTTAAATGAATGTAATTACATTAAATTTAATCGTAGTTTTTAATTCTGATCAACAATTATCGATATTATCAAATTTAAAGGTACTTTACTCTTGAGTGAATCTAATATTTTTTGACAAACCTCGTATACGACTAGGTTTTAGATAATGCAGAACTTTTTATGAAGAATAACTTTTTTTCCTAAAATTGATTATAAAAAAGTTTTCCATATGATTCCAGCTTAAGGGGACATATTGTATACATAGGTATATTATTTTAAAAAGTATATTTTTTGGTACGCCTCTGATCTCCCAACACCCGATTTACAACTGCTGAAATTATTGTAAAGATAGGCGAGAGAAAAAAAATTCATTTGTGCTACAATTTTTTTTCTAACGTTTTCTTTTGTTTTCACCAATCTCTCGCTATTATTTTTGTCCCTATAGGGCACTGTAGATTAAATTAGATTTTGACTACTTTTTAATCCCCCTCTTTGTATACAGTCCGGTCTTTATTATAATTACAGGGGTGAAGACTAGTATGTAAAATGTATCGCTATGCATAAAAGGTGAAATAATCTCTTTCTCATGCGAGTAGGTTAAATACTAGAGTATTATTTAATATTTTAACTTTTAAATAATATATTTCAAATTATAGCTGTCAAAATTTCAGCAGCGTTTAGTGAACATGACAAGTTGTATCCGTTAAGGTATTTATAATAATTTGAAAAATTAAATTAAAACTAAAAATGTTTATTTAATACAACATCATAAACTTCAAATTAACTTTGGTGCCTCTTTCTGTCCACATTGCAACTAAACATTTCTTTACATATACAAATATTGAGTGAAAATAATATGAATATGAAAAGCTTATTTTTCCTACAACCACTATGCAAAACACGCTTTTCTACACAAATTTTTATACGCAAAGCAGGCCTTTTCTTAATTCTTTTGATAACCGTTGGAAAAGTAATGCGAAAAGTACACGCTATGGTACTTTTCCGCACCGAAATGTCAAACAAAGCTACCTATGACCTGTCAACTTTTTTTGACAATGCAAACTAGTAGTGAATTTCTGATTAGTGTACAATTTTTAAATTCTAACCAAAAGTAATTAAACCATACGTTCCATTATTTATTTTAATTTATTAATTATAAAAATATTAACCTATTAAGCATTTTTTTAGGAATTATAAACCAAGATCAAAATAATAATACAACATTGTTGAAATTTTACAATTAATTATACATTCAACTGATTTTTCTATTTATTTTCATATTGTACTTAAGTTCTTTCTGTTCAAAGTTCAAATAAAATAACTATATACATTACTGTATTTCTTTCATTAATAGATGTGGTTGTAGAAAAAATATTGTGTACAACTTGTACGCAAATCACTTTTCCCACTAGCTAGATTTGCTACACTCGCCTTACGGCTCGTGCTACAAACTTCTGCGCTCGTGGGAAAATTGACGCTTTGCGCACTAGTTGTACAAACTACTATTACTTTGGTGTATAATTTTAAATACATTGGCGTCGTACCATTTGCTATCTTTCTCTACCACTATAAATATATCATTCTTTAAGCGTGTAAAGAAATTAAGTGAACGATATCAGTTGCGACACCTACAGAGGAGCGGTTATACTACCAATCCGAATTGGACATAATATATTAGGTACATATTTTAGGGTTCTTCAATACTTACTTCGTTATAATATTATAATTATAATATATTTTATCACTTATCACTCAACGTTATACCTAAGTTAATTTAATTCTATTTTAATGGCATTTACATATTTTTAGTATATTTTATCTAAAAAAACTGGCCTTTGAAATTTTGTCAAACAAGTAGTTTTTTCACTAACAACGACATGCTGCTTGTAAATCAGTTTAGCGAATAAAAATTAATGGTTTTGGAATATATATTGATGTACGAGGGTAAATTGAAAATTTCATATATAAATAAATAGTTAAGAATTGGGTGTATCAATAATAATAAGAAAGGGGCAATTGTGCAGACCCCTCGATTTTGATTAAAAAATGTATACCTTTATATTCTTTACGATGCCAACATTAATAGGTACCTACTATTGCTTTTGTAGCTGACCTTCGAATGTTATACAACTGGCTTTTAAAGTTGCATTTTTTCAATTTGTATATCTTCTTCAATCATTTTCCTTGCCCCACTCCATAAGGTAACCAATTATCTCTTTTAAAACGTCATATTATAATTGCGATGTTGTCAGATTTTCTAAATTATCTTATTTGTAATACTTTTCTATCTATTGAATTTCAAATAATTTGAGTTTCTGTGTGCTGGCTGAAACTCGCAGTAAATCCATTCTACGGTCATTTTAAACCCTTTTACCCTACGCAGCACCCCTATTCACTCCACATCCCGTATAATTTGCCTTTTTGTCAAATTTAACTTTATACACATTAATATTATGAAAGAAATTCCTATAGAAAATTGTCACAAAAATGTTTGTCAAAACCGAGAAGCACTGGTTCTGCACATTTACCAAAAACAAAAAAGTCTTGGGAAGGATCAAATCATAATTTGCATTAAAAAACAAGGAAATCTAAAAAGTTGAAAATAATGGAAATATGTTTCCAAAAAAAAAATTCTACAGAAGAGCGATGGGAATGGTCTGTTGCTTGAAATTTTTCTGGTATTTACGCAATTTTTTGCTGGTTCATTCTGATATGCTGTGGATCCCAATAGTAATGTTTTTTTATAAAATTTCTTTTTTCCAACTTGGATGAACTGTCAAAAAAACCTGGGACAAAGATCTTTGTTATTGTTTTTCTTACCAACCATTTGCTACTGGCCAAAGCTTTTGCATCTCCTTGTGTGGTTTTTGAAAATATGGGATTGTATTCGGTACGTCCCGTAAATTCTTCTTTTAGGTCTAATTCTTTTTGGAAATAATGTATTTTGTAGTTCACTGCTTTGAAGACTCCCCAGGCAAGTTCAAAAGAAAATTTGAGTGAAACATTTTTTCTGTATGCCATCTGGAGTGTCTTCGCCATTAAGTTTTGTTTTCGTTTACGGCTGTATTCATCTTATACCAATCTATCTAAAAAAAAATTTCAGGAAAACCAAAAATAATTTTGTACAATTTCAGCTAAACGAATCTTGTCACCCTAGATATTTGGAAAAACTAAACTTTTCTTTCTTAAAATGAATCTGGGTAAAGAGTAATTAATAAATTTTGTAACCTCTATACAAATAAAATGTTGGCGAAAGTTATAGACGCGTCAACCAAAATATTTCTTTGTTAATACGCATCTACATTTTTCATTGCTTTCAAAAAAACGCTTATTTAAATTAGTTAAAATATCTACATCTGATTTTTCTCTTGAACCATCATATCTGTCTATTTCCAGTACAAAATATTGCTTAAATTTATTAATTAAATCGATATAAATATTAAAATTCAATAAAATTAATGAAATTCCTCAACACTTCCTTTGACGCAAGCCTCTGTTCACACGTAATATTAATTTAATGCGTCACATTACCGACCAGCACCCAACGTCAACCTACAACCTCGTCGGCAGCTATCCATCCTTCCAACAGCAACTAGATTCAAACAAAGACTTTTATCCTACGTCACATCCGACGCTGACCTTCTAAAATTTCAATAACACAGGGTCATGTTCAATGCCTACCTTCGCGTATATACACTCGTCCATTGTACAACAACGCCCACTTGTAAGACAAAATTTGTTATAGTTAACAGAAAATTGAATCATGTTAGTAATTGTAATAGGTATTGACTGAAGTCGTTAGTTTTTAAATGAGTTTAAATGAGGAGCGATCTGACAAAACGTGATAAATCCATCTCCGACAAAAAAATAGTTAGGTATGATTTCTATTACATTTGAGTGTGATAAATCCATTGCCATATTCCAATGTGTTCTAAACACAATATATCCTATAGTAAAATGCATTTAAAAGTGACTGATTCAAACAAACCGACATAAATCCATGAATTGCTCTTAAACAGAACAAACTGCATTAAATCCATAATGTAATCGAAATTCGGCTATGCCACTTAATGAGTTCTGTTACAGTCAGCAGACGAAGACCTGTCAAGGAAGCACCCAAAAAACGTGAAGTTAACGTGAGTTATTTTTTAAAAAGTCTGCATCATAAGCATCCACTTAAAGTCTGCCACAGTTTTTTTGTAAAAGCTTTGGGTTTATCTCCGAGACGTGTTAATCGTGTTGCGAATTCAATAAACAATGGGGAAGTTCCTATCGAAAAAAGAGGAGGGGACAAGAGATCACAGAATTCGTCAGACCGAATACAAAGTGTAAAGCAATTTATCGGGAACCTTAAGGGCAAAGAAAGTCACTATAATCGCTCTAAATCCAAGAAAATATACCTGGATTCTAGTTTAAGTATCAGGAAGCTCCATAGCCTGTATAATACAAAAAATGATAGTATGAAAGTTTCACTTAGTATGTTTTCTAGAATTTTCAGAGGCGACTTTCATATAGGATTTTCCTCACCAGCTTCCGATGCTTGTGGTACATGCATGAAGTTGGAGTATAAGATTAAGATGGAAAAAAGTAATGAGAAGAAAAATGAATTTGTTTTGGAGAAAAAGATTCATTTAACCAGGGCGAAAGCTTTTTATGAACTGTCTAAAGAAAATCCACCTTCTTCGCTTACCTTTTGTTTTGATTTGCAACAGGTACAGCCGTTGCCTCGAACTCCAATATCAGACGCATTCTACTCACAGCAAGTTAGTTACTACGTTTTTTGTTGTGTAGATATGGGCTCGAGGCACCCTTCATTCTATACCTGGAGCGAAGACCAAGCTGGCAGAGGTTCTGTGCAAATCGGTTCAGCCCTTTTGCACCACTTAGACTCTCTCAATTTGGATGATATACACACTCTTAGACTATTTTGTGATGGCTGTGGCGGCCAGAATAAGAATGGTCACATAGTACATGCCCTCTACTACTGGCTCAAAGTTAAATCGCCGCAGAATTTGAAGGAAATAAGAATTACTTATCCAGTTCGTCGGCATAGTTTTCTGCCCGCTGACAGAGTTTTTGGAAGGGTGGAGAAGCTCTTAAGAAAAACTTCCGTCGTAAAAACTAAAGATGAGTATAAAAATATATATTCAAAATGTGGGGAAGTGAAGGAACTTGGTGTTGATTGGCACCTATATGATATCAAATCACTGCAAAACACTTTTAAAAAACTGGATGGTATCCTTGATCTTAAAAGAATTAATTTAAAAAAAGGAAGGAGAAATTCAATAGAAATATTTTGCTACCAAAATTTCAGATTTGAAATTCTTTCCGAAACTCCAAAAAACCTATTGAAGAAGGGCAAGTCAGACAAGAATTTGCCTAATCTGGGGACACTACCACTTAATAATTTTATCCCTGAAAAGAAGAAGAAAAGTCTGAAACATCTTTTGGAGCAGCAATTTGGAGAAGACTGGGCAAAAAATGAAACCCTAAGTTGGTACAAAGGATTTTTGTTAAACGAAATTGAAAACCAGGGTCTGAATCACCATGAAGGTGATGATGACGATGATCAAGAGGACGAGCACTGTGATTGCTTAGAGGAGGATGCCGGAGCACAGTATATATAAAAGAAAAAAATTATATATATCTGCGGAGTATTTTTTATTTTTGTTTGATTTTTATTAAAATTATTGTATTACCATTTTTATGTTCATTTATTTACTATGTACAAAACGCACTAAATCCCAAAGTAAACCATACAAATCGGATGAAATCCGTATTGGACCAACAAAGCGCAATAAATCCATTTTGTTTTTCTTAATATTATTATTACTAATTGTTATTTTTTATTTAAACTTGTGGTTTACTTATGTACTTGACATTGGCTATTATTTAATATTTATATGTATATACTTTAAAAAATGACACACGATGTAACAGTTTATTGCATTTATTTCATAACAATGAAAAGCGGATTTATCACGTTTTGTCAGATTGCTCCTCAAATATTGAGGTTGTAGTTGAAATTTGTTTGCCTAAGCTTCATCAATCTATTGTTGTTAGAAGAAATCGAAATAGCATAGAGTCGCTTGCTGCTATAGCCTGTATTGATGAAAACATCAAGGGAGGTTCTACTGAACAAAAAATTAGAATATTTACTGACTGCCAGGCTCTGCTTGAAGCTGTCAGCGATACGACTAGATTAAAGATTTCCTGAATAGACTTGCGAAAGGCAACACAGTGTCTCTAGGGATTACAGGTGACGAATTAGCGAACCAGTTAGCTAAGGAGACTTCATCTAGCTTTTGAGTCTAAATATCCTTTGTATGTTCCTTGTGGTGTGCTCATTATGCTTTTTGTTTATTATTTTGGGAAATTTATCCATTATATTCTTTAAAGAACTCCCTATCTATAATAAACGTTTTGTGTTCATACATTCGAACTTTCAATGATCGAGATGTTTCACCTAAATAAAATTTGTCGCATTCACATATCTGATGCACCTATGCAGTTTTTTGAAGTTTGTTCTTTATTTTTTTTATAATTTTTCAATTTCCCAAAATGATACACAAGTTTTTTTCAAAAACAGGCTCTTTTTTTTCAATCTACTGAACTGATTCCAAAAAAGTTTCATAAATTGTTACAGGGTGGACAAAAATGTTGTTTGGTAACGTCATCACTCAAAATCAACGCCTTATATAGGTGCTCTCCTCTTTATTGATTCTATCCTTTTATAAATATTATTTTAGTACGCTCATGTCAACGTTGGTTGAGTTGATTTGTAGTTTCTCGCTCTTGACGACTGTGTTCTTGGACCTGATATAATTAGATAGATTAGATTTATTGTTGGCGGTGAAGTATTTTGTACTACCAACTATTTAAAACCAGTAATTCATACAATAACAATTTTAAAAATTATTACAAGTCACTGGCTGTTGTGCTAAACATTAAAAACTAACTATTTATAGGTACCACGCCACATGTCAATGTATACATTTTTAATGTAATAAGGTGGATGTTAATTAGTTGAATATAATAAGCTGAGGTCTTAGGTGTGGTACTATTCGATATTAAGGAAGTGAGAGAATGTTTTTTGTGGGTAATTTCCCGAATTCCAATTCTAAATTTATACGGAAAACTTCGCAAAGGACAAAATCCAACCAGATTTATTAGATACTTCATTCTACACTCGATTATACATATTATGAAAACAAAAATTACGACCATTTTTAGTGATCTTGACATTTGTTATTTATAACGCTTCTAAACGGGCAATATTTTTAGTGCAATATGTAGCTGCAACACAATGGCTGGCAACATAGCCAGCAATAACAACCAGACTGGGTAATACGAGGGGTAATATAAATTGACAAGCGAAAATACTTTGCAATTTTACTTTGTTTTGGTGTTCGTTTGTTGTTGTTGTTATGAAAATTTTGGAGGTTATAGTATATAAAATAACTAATACTTGGTCGAATGAAAAGGTTATTGAGTTTATTAATGAAATACATTTACATCCTGAGTTATAGAATGTGGAAACCGGAATTTAAAAAAGACAGAAATGCTAAAAAAGGTGGATGGGCAGTTATCGCCGAAGAATTTGGTATATCAAGTGATAAGGTCTACAAAAAATTCAGAAACTTGGAAACTTATGCAAAGAATGAGGTGGAAAAGTAGAAAACCGGTAGTGCTGACGGTAAACTAGTGAAATGGTAGTTTTAACTTGTTATCAAGACTTATTTCTAGAATGAGGTAATCTAAAGTTTTACGCCCAAGGTCGAATCCACAATCTACTCTTCTTTTTCTTTAACTTTGTGTTTAAAACAATATATTATAAGTCGTTGCGACGCGAATGATTTCGTCAGCCATTCTTGCACGATTGTGTAGCCCGTCTACGAAACAAATTATTTTCATCAATGGGCCATAGTGTTGCAAACAATATTGCCGAGATATATATGGCAGAGCCATATGCTACAATTGAAATGTTGTCATACTGGCTGTGCTATAGTTGCCAATATTGCAGCCATATATTGCACAAAAAATATTGCCCGTTTAGAAGATGCTTTACATTAGTGTCAGCGATAGTTGCAGATTTCTAACCTTGGTCAGATTTATATATTATAAAAATAGATTCATCTTAGTTCTTGGTATTTACACTGACAGACGAATTTTTAAGAAAATTCCAGATAACATTTTCCCATTCCAAAGACTTTTTTAAATATATACCTTCGCGTAAACTAAGTATTTGTTTTTATTGGAGTCTCTCCAAGTTTTCGTTTATTTGTCAACATTCAAGAGAAAAGTTGAACTTGCTATATTTTTGAAAAGTCGCCTGTAGGTACTCTATTTAAAGTTTCATTTTAACTTTCTACTTTGTCAAATTAAACCAGACAATTTCCGAATTATTAAAAAAAATCGGTTTGCTGATCACGAAAATTACCCAATTGGTGTTGAAATTAAAGTACACACGGTAAACGACACGTGGATTTAATTTGTTTCATATTAAAGTATGCAACACGATTACTTCTTATATTTTTCATGTTGTTTCAAACTATTGAAAAATATTACATGCACTGAAAAGTACCGCGCCTGATGGCATAGATGGCGCCAGTTTTATTGCAATCGCCTGTTTTTCAGCTAGTACTAACATTAAAAAGACAGCTGTCAAAAGTCAAAATTTCATGATATTCTATTCATTAGTTCGTGCGTTATTGTGCTAAGAGTGACGCTACTTTTATTATTTTCAAAATTCCATCAACAGTGAATATAGCCTTTATTGGAGCTTTTGAAGGGCGAAATTGCAAATAAACGTCCGCATATGGCGAGGGAAAAAATTTGTTCATCAAGACAACGCACAGTGTCACAAGGCAACAAGACTACATAAATTGCTTTCACATCTACCGTATTCGCCAGATTTGGCCCTCAGCGACTACTGGCTGTTCGCAGACCTAAAAAAAATGCTCGCTGGTAAAAATTTTGCACGGTTATCGCTATTTGGCTGTGGATGCCCACGAAAAAAGTTGCATTGATTGGGATAAAAAAAGGTTAGGTCCATCAAAATTGTCCCAAAAACTCGAAATAATTTTACACTGATTTTTTTTGTGAAACGTAGTAACCTTGAAAAAATTTATTTACATTGTTATAAATACGATCACCTTATTTGTAAATAAGGATGTTTAAATACAATGTTTTTTAAATCTATTCACGCGTTTTTTTCATATTAAATCCATGAACCGTTTATAATTGAATTTAATTTGCGTAAAATTATTGCACTATTAACAATTTATTGTATTATGCATTTTGGTGTAAAATTAATCACCCATGTAATCAACAAAATTAAAAATTTTTTCCGTAAATTATGTCCGATCTTCCATGGATCAATTTTTTGGATGTCTGCATTATGAAAAATATTCAGGTACAAAAACCACATTTAAAATCTTGATTTTTACTCACTTTTAAGTTTACGGAGTAAAAAGTTGCGCTACTTGCAAAAAAAGTTAGCTGATACTGTTCTTATATATTACATTACGGCTTTTTTGCATCAGCAACTTTATTGCAGGCAATATAAATTGCATACAAAATTCAACTCCAGTCTGCTTACATTTGAGCGTATTTGTTGCAAATTTTAAATAATTTTTTTAACAATTGACATTTGACCTTATTATTATCACATTAATTTTAAGGTTGGGATTTGAAAACAATTGAAACTAACAAAAAAAAAGAGGGAAGACACTTCGGGCAATCATTACTACTGCATACAAAACGACCAACATATAGTACATTCAATAACCCATCGTTTGTGACGTATATCCGGGTTTTGGGTATGTCGTTTATTCTATTTGCTATTTTGACATACAGCTAACCTCAAATTTGATAAATAAAAACACCAGTTTCATATTCAGGCAAATTCGAAAAGGCTGTGGAATTAATAATTACCAGCTTCTTTTTTTAACTGAAAATACTTGAGGAGAACTTTCAAAATGCTGATGTTTTTCCGTTTATCTAGGCATATTTTTGTATTATTTAAATAAATATAACAATAAGATTAATATTCATTTTTCATAAATAATATATACATACATTGCCGCTACGAAAGATACGTCTGCATCCTATTTTGAATGGTTCATTATTGTGATATTTTGATTAGGATTAATCACAGACCTGCCTTTTTTCCATTTCTTCTCACGTAATGTGGAAATTAACAATCGATGAAGCACACCAAAAAGGTTATTATATTAACTCTAGTAACATTTCTATATTTTTCAAGTTGCAGTCAAAAACAACGAAACGCTTGCGCAATTATTATTCAAAAAAGGCTGTAATCCTAGTCTACGAATAATAGATATATTTGCAACTTTTTAAAGCCAGCCAGTTTTAACGACAGTTGATTAAATTATTTATCAATTCTAGTTTTAAATGCCTCTGGGGTGTTTTATCAAAATTATATTTCAGACGTACCGTTAGACCGTGGAAAAAAAGCATGTCTTTAATTAATCTTAGAACCAGTTTCAGCGCTACTTTACACTTTATTGATGCAGTTTTTATTAATATGCAAGTTATACGGGAGCTACACCATTATTAATATACATTTTGACATCTAAAACCTGGTTCTCATTCGAATTTTTGTTTATAAAATTTGGTTTGTGCAAAGATATTTTATCAATAAAAGTCTATTTTTAATTTTATTAAATTTCCTATATATAGGAAAATGATCACATTTCCATAGTCTGTACGCTGATTAAAATAGTAGGTAGATATACTCTTTCTAAAGTCATTAGTCAATCCCATTCATTGCAAACGCCGCTAAACGGTCCATCTCGGCCCACGTGTCCCCAAAAGCCAAATTAATAAATTTTAATAACAACACAAATTACGACGCCACTTGATGTAATAACTAATGTCATAAATCATTTTAACGACATAGGGTTTTATAAGAAATGTCCCTGTTCCAAAAATATGAATGAGCACTCTTGTTTACTAAACAGCGCCCGCCAGAAAACTCGACTGTTCATTGAAGTTTATCACAGAACTATTACCCCAGCACCGAAATATAAACACAACACCACAGTCTCTGTAAAATCTAAAATAAGGTGAAATTTCCCGACATATCCTCGTATACAACGTCTATTTGGATATTGACCTTGATACGGAAATGGAGTGAATGGCAAATTTTCCCGTTAGAATTGAAATTTGATGCAGTGCTTTAATTTAACCAACTTTTTATTACTTAAACATTTTAAAATTAGAGATATGGAAAGCGTATCACTGACCTACACCAAAGAGATAAGATTTTTATAGATACAAATTACAAATATCTAAATGGAAGATTGATATTAACATATGAATAAACCTTTTAAATAAGAATAATCCGTTAGTTGTTACATTATTTAAATAATATAAATTAATTTCTCCACGACTAAATAATAAAGCGCAAATAATGATATAAATTCTTCACACCAGTGAATAATAAAAAGAATTCACTCTCGTTAGCCAATCACATTCTATTATTATCAGAATTCACGCTAAATTAAATCAAAATGAATAAATCAAATGGTCTCTTTAAAACGTCAAATACCTAAGAACGCAAATCGCTTCTGACAGCGCGTCGTTTGAAACGTCAAAATAATTATAAAATCATATATTTACGTATTATAAGAGAAAAAAATGGACAACAGTAGCGATAGTGAATATTTACGCCTCCCGAAATTAATTTCATTTATAAATGTAAGGGTTCCGGTTAAAAATATGAGTTACGTAGGTATATATATTACGTATGTAAAGCTAGCATGACCAAGTGAGCAGAATCAGTCGCACTTTCGCTATAAATTTAGTGCTTATTTAGTGTAAATTAAGTGCCGTATTCATAAATTAAGTGCTCTACGGAATATACAAAAAATACAAACATTGCTAGCTTTACATAAAGCTAGCAGTGTAATCCGTCAAAATCGAAAATAAGCATTATAAAGCAAAAATTCCAAATGCATACCATTACGTGCTCAATAAGTGCTGTCCATATCAGCGATAATAAATACTAAAAAATTATTTTTTATTGTTTATCTAGTGCGAGATCATGTGTTCAATGCTAGCCTAACAATCCATCAGTGTATAGAGTTGAGTACTAACTCTTGCACTTGCGCAGTGCAATTAAGTGCTCAATGAGTGCTCTATATATCGACCAAGATGATTATTGAAAATAATATTTTTTTTAATCAGGTGTTCAATGCTAGCCTAACAATCCTAGCAGTGTATAGAGTTGAGTACTAACTCTTGCACTTGCTTGAATTCATTTAACAGCGCAGTTCAATTTAGTGCTCTCTATATCGACCAAGATGATTATGAAAAAAAGAATTTTTTTAATCAGGTGTTCAATCCTAGCCTAACAATCCTAGCAGTGTATAGAGTTGAGTACTAACTCTGGCACTTGCTTGAATTCATTCAACAGCGCAGTGCAATTAAGTGCTCAATAAGTGCTCTCTATATCGACCAAGATGATTATGAAAAAAAATTTTTTTAATCAGGTGTTCAATGCTATCCTAACAATCCTAGCAGTGTATAGAGTTGAGTACTAACTCTTGCACTTGCGCAGTGCAATTAAGTGCTCAATGAGTGTAGAACAATGAGGGTAGCAAGCCACCACGATACGCACTTCATATGCACATACCATACTTCATACTATGTACTTCATATATTATATTATAACTATATATCTATATACATATTATATTAGTCAATAAAACGATAAAAAATCATAACAAAATTATTACAGTCCACAAAATCCAAAACAGTAACAATACATTTATTCAAATACAATAACAAGAACTAATGAAGCCATTCGGCAGCCGAAATCAAAGTAGATTTCTCACTTTGTATATTAGACTGAGGAAAAAAATAATGTTATATGACTCTATCTGAATAATTTCAAACTCGGATCTCAGCATAATTCTTTGATATAAATTTTCAGAACATACCTTGACAAAAAATACCAACTTCGGTTCGACTACACATATACCTACTCCAATAATTTCACAGACGACGGTAGCTTAGAAATAGATAAAATTGGACTCAATCAAGTCTCAGAGGCTGTACTCAACTCCAAACACTGCTGGAGGTGTTAAGCTAGCATTAAACACTTGATTGAAAAAAGGAAATTTTTTTTTCAATATTTATCTTGGTCGACATAGAGAGCACTTAATTGCACTGCGATGTTAAATGAATTCAAGCAAGCGCAAGAGTTAGTACACAACTCTATACACTGCTAGGATTGTTAGGCTAGCATTGAACACATGATTAAAAAAATTTTTTTTTCCATAATCATCTTGGTCGCTATAGAGAGCACTCATTGAGCACTTAATTGCACTGCGCTGTTAAATGAATTCAAGCAAGTGGAAGAGTTAGTACTCAACTCTATACACTGCTATTATTGTTAGGCTAGCATTGAACACTTGATAAACAATAAAAAATAATTTTTTAGTATTTATTATCGCTGACATCGACAGCACTTATTGAGCACTTAATGGTATGCATTTGGAATTTTTGCTTTATAATGCTTATTTTCGATTTTGACGGATTACACTGCTAGCTTTATATAAAGCTAGCAATGTTTGTATTTTTTGTATATTCCGTAGAGCACTTAATTTATGAATACGGCACTTAATTTACACTAAATAAGCACTAAATTTATAGCGAAAGTGCGACTGATTCTGCTCACTTGGTCATGCTAGCTTTACATACGTATATATATTTACTCTTTACATTTTTATAAATATGCTCTATAGCCTAGTGGTTGACTATGGCGCGGACGATCGAGGTTCGATCCTCACTGTAATTTTTTTCTTTTTTGTCGTGGAGAAAGTATAGTCTTCTACTTGTGTAGAATGGCTATTATTCACTTGGATGATTCCAAAACTCACTCGCTGCGCTCCCTCGTTTTGGAAACTTCATCCGCGTGAATAATAGCCATCATTCTGCACTCTTCGAAGAATATACTATTATCACCTGTCCAAATTCAAAACTACAGCTGTGTCAGAATCGTCTATTTCTATCCAAACGTTACACTTACAATGGTTTTGAAAACTTCTCTATAACTATAATTTGACTGAGTCAAAATTATTTCCTTTTTTTCTAAATGGCCTCCAAAGATCGAATAGTGACAGCAGTGCGAGCCTAACATGCATATTTTGCATATAGAGCTAAAAATTATATAAATAACTTTTAACATTTTTAAAGTATTCTCCAACTCTGAAAGCAGTTATTAAACTCGCTTGTTGGTTCATTAGAGATAGAGTTTTTGGAAGCGGTGGCTCTATCTTCTGAGCACTTCAACCTTTCACACCGCAGTCCAAGGTTTTCTATGTTCTCTTGCTTTTTTTAAATGAGCCGTCCCTACGCCGGCAC
Source organism: Galerucella tenella (assembly GCA_910591685.1). Lineage (NCBI taxonomy): Eukaryota > Metazoa > Arthropoda > Insecta > Coleoptera > Chrysomelidae > Galerucella > Galerucella tenella. The sequence goes on along the minus strand of CAJUYH010000187.1, from coordinate 100,729 downwards.
CACCTCAGCCTACTGGTCTTATTGTGGATACTCCTAGTGTTCTGGCTACAGCTTATTCAGCCAATCCATTCCCTGTATTAGCTCATACAGGTTCTTTGCTGGTTGGTTGTAGAAGTCTTCTGGAGTCATTTGGGGTCTACCATACAGGTTCTTCCTCCTGTGGTCCAGTGTCTCACAGCTCCATAGTATATGCAGAGCTGTTTCGGTATCCTTTTTGCATCTTCTGCATGTAAGGTCTCCGTTACACAATCCTGTTTTGTTCAGGTGCTCCTTTGTGGGAAAGTGTCCCGTAAGTACCCCGTTATGGTGCGTAGTTTGTTCCTGCTCATTGAGAGCAGTTCTTTTGCTACTTTTTCTGATGTTTTTTTTATGAATTTATTCTCATGTATTTGCCAGTGTTGCTCTATTACCCACCCTTTTAACCATGATCTAGGGGAGCATTTGGGAATGCCCACAGCTGGTTCGGATCCGTTCATCAGGGTTGACGATCCTGCTCTTGCCAGTTAGGCAGCTTTTCCATTGCCAGCGATTCCTTTGTAACCTGGTCTGGGACCCACTCCAGTGTTACACTGTTCCGAGTCGCCAGTCTTTTAAGTTCTTCGCCACATTCCCATATGGGAATGTTCTCTTGCTTTAAAATTCATCTTTTTTTCGAGCTGTGCTGCATTGTTATAAGATCCCACATAAAGCATTTTTATTTCTCTATGCGATATAAGAATGGAAAGTGCTTAAACCAGCCTTACGGGAAACTCTATTTCTTCAATTCCAAGTAAAATTACTAGATTTCTGAACTTTGGTAACTTTAAGTGGGATACTGGACACTCCCTCCCTGACATAAGCAAATAGGTACTGGAGTTGATGTCTTAGTTTTCAAGCGACTTAGAGAAAGTTATGTAGCGAAGATCGTCAACAATAAAAAGGAAGTTACAAATAAAATTTTATAGAATATAACGAAGCCAGAAGTCTCCTGGAGTACTTCAAGAGTAACAGAACACTTGTTAGGGATGGAGAAATTATTGGTCAGAATATTTCATACAAATTGAGAAAAAATGAGAAACAATTTATCCAAATTTTGTAAATGGTGTTTATAACTGTGATAATTGTACTATTAATATTCATATATATAAATAAGATACACGTTTTATATCGCATAAATTATAACAACGCATCGACAAGGTCGATCCATAACTTTTTTGGCAGTAGTTACTTACAACCTTCGAAACAGTAACAAAATGCGTTGTTTACATTATAGGGAGTAGAAAAAGTATAATTTCAGAATTTTAATTAATTTTATTGTTTTCTACTCGATCTAACAAAGAAATTCAATTTTTTTAAAGAATTCTCTGAATTAAAATTAAATAGAATTCGATCGCGAAGCGTTACAAATGAAACATTTTTGTTGTCATGATTTTGTTGCGCACGTACGGCTATGACACAATTTCGAAGAACCACAAGAAAACAAAACTAAAATAAAAAGTACAGAAAAACGACGTAATTATTGGGTAAGGTCACACTGATTACTTTACACTTGGTTTCACACGTTTAAAATCAGCTTCCGAGCGTTCCAACTGCGTTAAAAACTTACAAGAAATTCAGATTGTTCATAAATAAGATTGAATTCACAATAGAAAATAAACAAAAATTGATAAAATTCACTCTACGTTGTTTCTGAAACGGATACCGACATATATACAGTGTGTCCCGTGAATAAGTACTGTGAATTACAGGCATGATAGATCGTCGACAAATATTTAAAATACCCAAATGCAACTTTTCTCTAACCTTGTTAATTTGTGAGGCTGTTAAAAGGTGTAGAAGGAATACACATTTCATTTCATATCTTCTCGGGGGATGTAAGTACAAATTTAAATTTTTTTGTTGGTTATTGTCTCTTCTAAACACACATGGTACGAGGATTTCGTAATATTTTGTTGTACCATATTTTTGAAACACCCTGTATTGACAGCTAAAGACTGCAATTCTTTATTAAAATTTCTACATAAAAAGGTACTCTTTGTTAAACTCGATAGAACACTCCATTTTCAGAATTTTTAACTTTTCATTGCAGTAAGACACTTTTTTATGTTGTATTGTTTTTAAACAATAAATTTTTAGTAGTAAATATTTTCTTAACACTTCATCTTCCCTTAAATAATTATGAATTACAAACCCATGAGAAAAGTTTGTGTTTAAATTATTTTTGTAAGTGATATTCATATTTATTTAAGAAAAAACAGCCTAAAAACGTGTCTTACTTTAATAAAAAGTGAAAAATCTTGAAAATGGAGTGTTCTATCGAGTTCAACAAAGAGTACCTTTTGTGTAGGAAATTCAATAAAGAATTGCATACAAAAGTCTTTAGGTCTGAATAGGTATAACGTGTTTAAATATAGTACAATGAAAGTTTACAAACCCCTCGTACCACGCCACTGGCTTATTGGAATTTGACATAATTAATACTGTAGATGTGTTTAGAAGAGACAATAACCAACAGAAAATTTTAAATTTGTACTTCCATCCCCCGAGAAGATATGAAATAAAATGTGTACTTCTTGTGCACCTTTCAACAGCCTGTATCTCACAAACTAATAAGGTTAGAGAAAAGTTGCATTTGAGTATTTTAAATATTTCTTGACGATCTATATAGAGAAGAATAAATTGTTTCTTCTACGAAGTGATTACTATTTTCTGATGATACCTATAACTTGTGAATGGGCTCGTTTACTAAAATTTTTAAATCATTTTTAACTGTCGTAAAACAAAGTACTAAGGATAAAAATATGATTCTGAAAATTTCATGTCAATAGAATATGTCGTTCTCCCAATACAACCAATTAAACAAGCATACCGTAGCGGGACGAAGACTATGACTGTGACGTCACCACATATGAAAGCAAACATTATGCTTCTGACTGTACCGTGCCTCGCATAGAATTTATTTATTTCGCAATATAAGTGTGTGGACTTAATTTTGAAAAAGCAGACTAACTAATTAAATCTTCCAGAAGTGGACTTTCTAATGATTATGGAGTTTTTTAAACTAAACAAATACACGAGTTTATTTACTTATAATTTTTTTGCGCGATCGATCTTTTTTGTTTATTTACAGCATCGGTTGTCAGGTCGGTAGGTTGTGTTTACTGGTTTCTGAGTCTAACACGTCGGTAAGTGATTTACTTACCGTTCAGAAGTCGGTAAGTAAATTACTTACCGACGTCTTAGCCCTACATACATTTAAGTGGTCCTAAATAATATATTACTTCATTCATTACACAATAGGAACAAAAAAAAATAAGAAGATTGATATTTTTTTAATGGACAGAATCGAACAGAACAGTATAAAAAGTAATAAATAGCATGAAAACAATTTCACCAAATTGCAAATTATATTTTAAACTGATCGAGTATAAATGTCACTTTTGACATTTCGCTCATTTCGAAGAAATTTAAATTATTTTTTTTTATTGGTGGACCATTTTACCTATTTAAAGCAGGCCTCAGCGTGTTTAAATCGAACTTTAAAACACGCGCGTGTTTTAAAGTTACCGTGGCAACATCAACAACTCGAGAAACGAAGTCTAAATCTATGGTCTAAATCATGTCTAAATGACAATTTTTTTTTTTATTGATCTGACAGGAGTGGTTTGTAACGTCAAAACTTTTATTCGAACAATATTTAACAATGTCAAATTTATAAATTAAATGGAAAGTGCCGTTGGTATTGTTTGAAATATTAATATTTCGACTTTTCAAATCTTAGGAAATGGTATTTAAATTAATACTATTGACATTCACAGAACTCAATAAGGTTGAACTTCCATCAATTAGTTTATGTTTTTCTCATTTCCATGACAACGCAAGGTATACATATACATCACGAATTCAACAATTTGACATTTAGTTCTTATTTCCATCTATGATTTCCATTTCTTGTTGTTGTAGTAGTTATAGACCAGTATTTATAATTTCAAAGTGCACCAATAAAAAAAATAGCGTAAAGTATTCGTGGATAACTGGTCTTTGAAACACTTGCTCTATTTCGAGCACTCCGGCTTCGCCGTCGTGCTCAAATAATCGCGCGTGTTTTAAAGACCTTAATTATTTATTTAAATTATTTCTAAACGTTCTTATTTCACAAACACATCACTGTTTAGAGTTTGCTAAAACGTATAATAATAGGCATATAAGCAAGCAAAATACTGTTACTAGCTAAGTAGTCATCTAACCGAAAACCGGTATCCGCTCTCTGGGAGAGATTTCATATGCGATGACGTCACGCCTGAAATTCGGAGAGGAGCGCTGTTTGATGTTTATAATTTTTTTATGCGACTTAGGAGTCTCGCTGACGTCTAATTTTTTGCACAGAGCCTCAAAATGATATGCTCTTCCTGATGGTAAAATAAAAAAAAATATGTAAATGAGCTCATTGTTCGAAACGCTGATTTAAACTATTCAAAAACAAAATGTCGATATTAACCCCATTTATATACGTATATATAAAGTGAGTGCTTAACTCTAGTTTCATTGTGGTTTAGACCGAATGCGACATTACGTGACAAAAAAATAAAATATAGTAAAATAGCCTTGGTGATTAGACCTGCATGCATCGCGGGTATACGTGTGCACAGTAGATTCTCACCCGATTAAAATATGTATCATTTATTGTAGAGATAATTAAAAATTTATCGTATTTAATTATGGCATAATTGACACGCAAACCTAACCCTGGGTATAACTTAGAACCACAATAAAATCTAACGTAAAAATTAATTGACTCGGAAGTTAACGAAGTTCATAAATTCGGAGATTGTGTTTTAACAAATTATTAATATTCAACTTGAGCATCTTTTACCCGCCGTTACCACATGACACACTGTGTAACGTACAAAGCACCTAACCGGTGAATTGATACGCCTCAAGGTTCGGAGTTTTAAAGTTGAAAATATACAAAAAGTTGATCTTTTGAAAAACTTATATTTTTCTATCTACTTTGACAATCTATCTCAAAATTAAAAATGACAAATATTGACAACTACTTTTTAAAATTAAATATACTAAGTAACAAAAAAGATATATAGTGAACACTAGCATTTTCCAATACACACGTAGGCTTCATTATTTTAAATTTGATTTGAAGAACTAGTAGATTTAGGCTACGTCCCAAGACCCAAACTTACTAATCGACGCTAAAGTGGACAAAAAAGTTTCTCTAAAATCAAACAACGCCTCTATATACTTTCAACAAGATCAGCTTACCAGCTAACAATTTTGAGCACGCAAATGAGCGCCCCCGCGCTCAATTGCTCGACGTACGTGTTCCAACCTTTGAAACACAGATTACCTTCCCCGTACCCCTAAAGTTCCTACTAGATTTTTTGTGCGTGACGCCTGAAAACGTTGACATATTTATTGGTTATGTATTGATCCAGCTCCAAAGGCTCGTGTTTCAAGCGCAGCGCTTTAAGCACAAGCATTTGTTCTGCAGGAAAGTAACTAAGGTCGTTGAAGTAGCTTGCCAATTTGGAATAAAAGTTGTCTAAGTTCTTGGTAGTACTTATTTGTGGAATAGTTCATGGGAATTCGATAGGCTAGGGCTAGAAGTTTGATACGAAAATAAACAAAACTGTTTCGCAAAACACGAGTTGCTATCTTATCTACAGAATAGATGAGAATCAATATATCTGAAAACATTTTTAGTAACACACTCCTCTGTTGTTTTTGTATGCTAATTTAATAGGTTAGGTGTGTGGTTAGTGGGTCTATAAGACCATAAGCATGTGATGACTCAAATGACAGTGGTCTGTTAAAAAGCCTGTTCGACAGCGTAGGTCATGCCTGCTATAGTCCAACATTTGTTTGGAGACATTCTTCGAAGGAGGTATAAAAGCTTTTGAATGAACCAATTCTGGTAAATTTCTAGTAATATTACGTTTGGAAGTTGGAGAACACGGTTAGAGAACTCACCGAAATCAGTATTTCTACCGCCACAATCTATTTCCGTATTAATTGAAGTATTATTCTTTTTTTTTCAGGTTTTTGGATCGAAAGCAGAGCTCCAACTGCACACGCAGGCGCATATGCGCGAAGCCAAACCATACAAATGCTCACAGTGTTGCAAAGCGTTCGCCAATAGTTCCTATTTGTCACAACATACTAGGATACATTTAGGTATTAAACCATACAGGTGTGAAATATGCCAAAGGAAGTTCACCCAACTCAGTCACCTGCAACAACACATCCGTACACATACGGGAGATAAACCTTACAAGTAAGTTTCAACATCCAAAACATATTACTAGGTCTTTCTATCCTATGGGACATCCAGCCTTTGATGTGTTAGAGTTGGTTAAAAAACTCATGGGTGCTACGTCACAGATGTGCAAATTACCAAAATCGGTACTACACGGCAAAACCGCATGTATAGCAGTAAAGTTAACTCAACAACTCATTTGCACATCTGTGACGTAGCACCTATGATGTTTTAAACTAACTCTATTTTTTTGTTAAATGTCAAAGTTCGACGAACGGTCTGTAATAACATCTCGAGAAAACTGTATTAAACCAACAAGAGCGAAAGTTTTTAAATGTATACTCAGATATAATTGCTAGTTACTGACCTTGATCTTAAAAATGTAAACTACTTCTTTTACATATTTAAATAGCTAACAAAGGAATTATATCATAGCCGTTACTACCAACTTACAATAATACAAGGGCAAACTAACCGAGATAAAACATTCAAATCTCTAGCTTAATACTATATTAATTTTCTTGCTCTTGGATAAATCTAATCGTATTTTTTTACAGATGCCGACATCCAGGCTGTCAGAAAGCATTTTCGCAGCTCAGCAACCTGCAATCGCATTCTCGTTGCCACCAAACGGACAAACCATACAAATGCAACTCGTGTTACAAGTGTTTCAGCGACGAACCATCGTTATTGGAACACATTCCCAAACATAAGGAGAGCAAACATCTCAAGACTCACATCTGTCAGTATTGTGGTAAAAGTTATACGCAGGAAACGTATTTGAGCAAACACATGCAGAAGCACGCAGAAAGGACTGATAAGAGGCCGCCGATCGGACCCAGTTTGGGTAAGTTTTCCCAGTTAAAGCAGCGCATTATGCGTCATAAATGAATGTTCCAACTACAGTAATGCCTCGCACAATCAATAGAGCATTTTGAAAAGTACTGCTTAGAAGTGATGTGCGCATTGATACCAACTCACTAGCGGAAAATATGAAAAGTTGATAAGAATTTTGTCCATGCTTATCTATCTTTTGTTAATGTTTTCTCTTTTTCCCAGGATTTGTCTCTCTATTGTAATATTTCACCCACCTTTTTGCTCCATGTCTGTTTTGGCCACCCTTTTCTTTTCTTTATTTGAGTTTCTGCCTCATATATATATTTTACCTAACTTCTGTTACCCATTCTATGGATATGACCACACCAACTGAGTCTCTCTTTTGTAATATGTCACCCACCATTTTGCTCCATGTCTGTCTTGGCCACTCCTTTCTTTATTTGAGTTTTTGCCTCATATATCTGTTTTACCTACCTTCTGTTATCCATTCTGTGAATGTGACCCCACAAACTGAGTAGTCGTTGCCAAAATTTCGATGCTGCTTGCATTGACAGCTCATCTCTTATTTTTCTATTCCTTATTTTATCTATTGCTATTCTAGGCTACTCCTCATTCTCCTGTAATTTTTTCTATTGCTGTTTTTGTGAATCCTGGGCTCTTAACCATTTTGGCTGTAATTTTATCATTCCCAGGTGCTTTTTAATTCTTTATGGCTTCAACTGTATTTTGTAACTCTCTATATGTATTCCTTTGATTTCTTAATCTTCATCTTGATATTCGGTTTATATCTTTCAGTATTATTTGTTCAAAATATTCTTTTCATCTTTCCATGATCTTTATTAAATTTGTTAGTATTTATCCATTTTTGCTTTTTTAGTGTGGTATTTTAAAACTCTATAAAAGAATTTTTGATTTCCTGATCTATCCCATTCCAAAATCTGTCCATGAATTATTTTTTGTTTCGCTTAACTTTTTTTCTTCAACTTTCAGTCACTTTTGTAATTTGGTATAGGCAACCACACATACAGTCATGTTGAAATCTATTCTGTATAATGCTGACTTCTGTAATAGAATACTAACACGTGTATTAACATACCTACAATATTAATACACTTGTTGGTAAATAACTATTTATCGAAATTGTACACTAATGAGATTTTTTTTAATCCTAAAAATTAGATTTCTTCCCTGGTCTCAATCACCGAGGTTTAGATCATCCGTATTGGCCGAAAGTGAGTCCGGATAGTGCGGAAAACATGCACGAATACCCGAATGACATCTCTCGGCAGATAATGGAACAAAACGAAGATTTGGTTATTATTCGACAACAGTTAGGACAGAATCCACCAGCACCTCCGGGGACGCCAAATACAAATTTAAGTGAGTATTTTTTTAACCCGAAATAATTTGATTCTACATTATTGAAACTTTATTTATAAAAAAATTTTTACAGGCAATTCCTACGACACGTCCATATCCAAATCAAATACCAATTCAGCTTTTACGCCGATCAATTCAATGTCAGGTCATTTGAATCTCAACCATCACCAACTGGCTCCAAATAGGCCCTACATCTACGACGCTCTGAATTTCCAAAAACAAAATAACCTGGACATGCCCAAGAGCCAACCTTCGAACGGGTTCCCCAATCAACTGATCAGCTTACACCAGATCAGAAATTATGCTCACCAGCCGAATCCTTCACTTATGGAACATTCCATACTTGGATTAGGCAAAGATAAATAGATTTTCTTAGTTGACGGATGAGGTGGATGGGGTTTTGCAACAACGGCCAATTTGCGAATGAAGTTTTTTCAAGAAAAATGAATTTTTTTTGTTCTTTACATTGTTCACGGATTGGCTGGAGAGAGTTTTTCACGGACGTTGTGATCAGTGCTGGCTCGTGATCTCGTACTAATTTTTAATATTTAAGCTAGCGACGAGCTTTAGGATGTTGATATTTGGTTTTTGGGATATACAAACCTTGTTAATTTAATATAAATTTCAGATACAAAATTTCTAACGGAAGCAGTTGTAATAATTTACATAAATACCAAATTGTTTGTGTTTTTACATACAAGCTATGTATCAAACAAAATATCTGTCCCTTTCTTTTGATACCTAAATTTTATTTTTTAACTACTCCCTTGAAGAATCAAAATCCTTCTACTTCTTTTATCCCCCAACTCAAATCATTGTCACGCCAAAATGTCAATATATTCCTCAATTCCAATTATATTTTAACTTTTCCTTTCTTTTCAAAAGCTGGAACATTTTATGCAATAAGGATCATGTACTTACTATTCCCATGGTAATATTTCCATTGATAAAGTTTTGATGCAGCTGAAGTTTGGTATCATCTTCATTGGTACAGTTGGGTGCAATTTTTCATCTAAATATGATTCCTATCCACGAATTTGATCTCACAAGTAGAAAAGTGTGAAACTATCTTGGTAATTTCAGAACTTTTTTTGTTATATCAAGAGCAACTGCTTCATTGGAAATCTGTATTTGTTATAGAGGGTGTATCAAAAGAACTAAGGAGCAATCTTAGAATTTGACAATTTGTAGTTTATATTTTAAACGCTTCGTGTCTTTTGGTACACCCTGTAATATTTGTAAAATCTATGAAAGAGTACAAGGTTATTTTGGTATTTTTTTTGGTACTATTTTGGAGGATGAGTTTTCTCTGAATAGTTCCTATTTTGTGAATATAGGCAAAAATATTAAGACAATGTGAAATAAGGTTGTACAGATCAAGAAAAATTGTAGTTAATTATTTTTTTGTGGACCAGAATTCGACATTTTTTTATAGAAATATTTTTATTTAATTTTTACAAAGTAATTTTATGCATTTTAGTTTGAATTTTCGTCCGCAAAATTGAAAAAAAAATAATAATAATAAAAAACATAGCTCAATATATATTCTATTTATAAAAAGTACTTTTTATTTAATTTCTTTCGGTTGGAAAACTGACGTCTTTAATTTTTTTTTATTGTAATTTTGGATTTAATTTCCGCCATTCATATATATTTATATAAATATATATTTTTTGGGGAGCAGCTGAGAATTATTTTGTTTAAATTTGGAATATTTATATTTTTAAGGATTTTTGGTGCAAATATATAGTATTTAAATACGATCGGTATTGAGTTGTTTTTTAAAAAAATTCCTCGGTGTCGTTCGTCGATTTTATAGACCAAATTTATCAGTAACAAATTTCTTTAAATTACTTAAAATATCATTACAATTTCTACAAATTTTCCGAAGCATGATAACCAGTGAAAATAAAAAATCTCATGCTTCGTTCACACGTTTGCACCGCGCTAGAACCGGACGTTTTCCAGTAAATAAGAACCGTGTAGATCGCGCTGTATAGGCAATAAAATTAAAATATAATATCAATTTAGTATTTTTTATTTATTATTATTTTAAATTTGTTGTTTAAACTATTTTCTTGAATTATTTTTCTTTTTTAATTATTTAATTATTTCCTTTCTCAATTAAAAAGAGTTTAAATAATACATAATTTGATTACGGATATTTTTGGTCTATTAGTGGTAGAAAGAAACGAAAATATATTTGATTTTGCTCATTTTTATATATATATACGTTGACATATGAAACGTTGTATACGCATATTTTGTAAAAATTCCGATATTTCGTTGTATATAATTTGTTGCAAATTACGTTATGTTAACGTTAACGTAACAAAAATTGTTAATTTTAAGTTTCAAATCAAGCTTTAAATTACTACCTAGGGTTGAATTTTTTTTTTCATTGAATTGTTAACATATTTTATTGTATGGTACGATATCATTTCAAAAAGCTGTTTGGCTTGTGATTATAAAAAATGTATTTATGAAGGAAAAAATAAGGTTTTTGTTACACTCTTTATTAATAAAAAGTACTATTCATTTATTTTTTCGTTTGGTTTTATTTTTCTTTCCTTTTCGTTGGTTGTTTTCATTTTGGTTTTAGTTTTTGTCGAGTGGAACAAACACATTGACATGGTCACAGTCAGTATAACCGATAAAAATCGGCAAATTCGGCCGAATTTTTCAGGCAACAAACCAGCTCAAATTTTTTTTTTTCTTTGATATTTCGACTCAGCCATGTAGATAGTTGATGCCACTACTATTTTAAAACAGTAAGTAGTCTGCCGAGTTACGATTGCTGTCTCGACCTTTAACCATTAAGTCAGATCGACCAATTTCGGCCGCAAACGTGCGAAAAAAGTTCGGCCGAATTCAGTGCCACCAGGGCCGGCGAAAGGCCTAGCTTAACGCCCGTGCGAAAGGCAAATTTTCCGCCCCTCCCCTCGATTTGATGAAACACATATTTTTAAAATTTTGTTTGTTTGTTTTGCAATAATTGTTATGTGGAATCAATTTACAAAGTTAAAATAAAAATACTCAAAGAAAAACTAATACGTTACTATATTCACTTTCATAATCGTGAATCGTGTGTAAATTAAAATACAAAAGAACAGAAAAAAATTATTTATTAAATATTAAAAAAAACTAATATATGACACTTCAATTTATTAACATCTGAAACATTATATTATAAAAATAAACATATATTATGCACTTAATTTATACTGGATAATATATAATTTTACACATTTTCTTGTGCTCTAGTTTATTATTTACATTTTTTTATATTAGACACTTTTAGTTCTTGCCAGTTTTTTATTAATTATCTCTTGATTTGGCGCCCCGTGCGGATGCACGGGCCTTCCGCCGGCCCTGGGTGCCACTGTGATCAAAGCTTAAGGATAGAATTTTGTTATCATGGTATGGAGATGGGGTGAAAAACCTAAATAAAAAGATATATGCACCAGTTTGGATAGAATAAAATTTAAAAGATTGTAAGAAAACAGACAAATTCTCTTATTTTTACAGAGAACTTGCAATATAAACCTGTTAACGATGCAATTGTAGATGTTGCAATACATTTTTTAGTTATATTTATACAAGAAACAATAGGAAATGTTTCATTTCTTAAAATAAGACAGTTGAACTTTGAAATTGAAATTCTCAAATATTTATTTGTTATTTATCCATATTGGTAATTATGTACTTTGAGTGGCTTCATTTAGTTATGTTTATGTAGGACTTTATTACAAAATATCATGGGATCATTCATTAAACAGAAGACCAATATTAGCATTAATTATTTATTTAAAAAAAAAAAACTCAATTTCTTTATTAGTTAAACAAATTTTTTAGCTACTCTTATTTTAATTAGTTTAGAATTTCATTATTTTTCTCTCGACTTCCAATTTTTGTACAAAAAAATTTAACGATCATTTAAGAATATACCTAAATTTTTGTAACTTACCTTTGATTTGATATGAAGCTGTGATATTTTTTCGTACTGAAAGGTAAAAAAATAAGAGATAGTCAATTTGTAAATATTGATGCAGATTCTTAAAAAAGAAACGTCAAACTTGTATCGGGTGATACTGTAAGAAAGTAAATTCCAGTTCCAATACAGAATATTGGGTCAATTCCAGGGAATGAAATATACGGGGTATCCCAAGACAAGACAAAACCTTGACAGATTATAGAGGGTCTAAAATAGATCATATAAAATTGTCTCCTTTAATCCTCTCGTTAACGAGCTATAGGACTCTAAAGTTGGGATTTAAAAAGGTTTTTTTTACATATATTAAATTTATTAAATGCTTGAGTTCACAAGTATAGTGTAGACTTGTTTATGAGGCCAAAACGTGTGCCATTCTGGTGTTTGAAAAGGGTTAATTTGGGTTATTTTGGGACACCCTTATCTATAATTACCTAACGATTGAAATTGTTTTTAGTTACGCCAGATTCTTCCTGTCCTAAGTGAAAAGAACCATTTAGATTCATAATATTGGATCATTTGGAGTATAACTGTTAACACATTTTTCTACTAGCGTGCGTGAAAAGTTCACTTTTCCGCACTCATTTCAGTTCGGATAGAGTCACTTTTCCGCACTAGTGCGGAAAAGTAAATTTGTCAAGTTTTTGGGGAGTATACTGACATTTGAATATTTAAAATATATATTTGTATGCTTGTAGCTTACCAAATGACTGAAAAATTAATAAATTTATTATAATTCTGCTATAATTTTCAATTTAAAAAACTTATTTTTTAATCATTTTTTAATGGCCCCGGTATAAGCCTCATCAAATGAATGTCAAATAATAATAATTAATTTGTTGATATGTATTTAATAAGAAATGTTTCTTTATGTTAACAATTGGGGTTTTTTCAGCATGCTAGTAGAAAAAATAGTGTACCTAACACGTGCATAAAGTGACTTATCTGCACTCGCTAAAGCGTCGTTCGGCAATCTGCAATAGCGTGCGGAAAAGTATCACTTTCTCCACTAGTTAGGTAAACTACTATTTCGTAATCCCATATTGATATTTTTATTTATCTGTAATCAGATGACAATATTGAAGAGTTAGTGTTGACAGCCTCCGTCCGTTAAGAAGTCACTTATTCTTTTTCAAAACTTTATTCTAAATTTGAAAAGTAGTTTAACAATTGAAATTTCTATTCCATCGATGCAAATAGGCCCGGCGACCGGGTCCCTGTACTAGCCAAAGAACTGGACAAAGACCAGAAAATGTAAAATAAACTTTATAACAATTATGAACATCAAATAAACCTAGGCTATGTTGCGGCTCCGAGACCCAAACACGTTGTTTCTCGCATTTTCAAAATCGTTTTTTGTTATCCACAAATGTCTGACATATTTGTTTTCACGCATTATTTTCTGCCTGTATAGTAAAAGTATTTTAGAAAAAAGTTGGGGCCACTGGAGACAGACAAAATGTTGTCATTGGGAGGTTAATGTGTTATAATATTTTAAATACTCCATATACCTAAAATAAATATAGTTGTAATGGAAAGCTTCGTCGTAACCTCTCAAATATACTAGAACCAACATAAATTTAAAAAAATGATATGAAATCCCCGATACATTGACCTAAGTCTCGAGAAATCATTGAAAATAAAAAAAATGTAAAATATATACATAAAAATATACTAAGTGGTAAATGTACGACACCTTTTTTTCTTGTTGAATTTTTACCAACACAACGAAACTATCATTCTTTTTTTTCATTTTCACTTTATAGTGAATTTTAGACATTTTTCAGCACATTTTAGAATGTAATTTTCGAGTTGTCGGTGTCCTTAAGAATTAATGTTATAGTATGTTCATTAAATGTATAAATAAATTATTTAAACCGTATTAGTGTATTTTAATTCTTCTCCATAATCAAACTATATAAAGCATTTCAAAATTTTCCACCACACATAATTCTGAATGCGTCAGTTTTATGAAAAAATAGAAAAACACGACAAAAATCCTAAAAAGGGGATATCCTTTTGCTCATACACTACCCCTCCCGACTTTGTGTATTTTGAGTCGATAATTCCAAGCAATGAGGTTAGCAGAAAGCAGTTTGTATTAAATATTTCTATACCTACTCCTTGCTTTAAAACTGCCGACAATAAAAATGTTTTCTTCATAAAAAAAGCTCAAAATTCTTCTAGGGGGGTTTTTTGGGACCAGAAATTGACTGGCAATTGTTTTTGAATAAAATCATTTTTTATTCCCCAAATGGAATAATGAAATTTTCCAAAATCCACTCTTCAAAACTAAAGACACTCATAACTGAACTAATATGATAGGTAGAACATTCTAGTCTTCGCCAATGGATTCAGGGGAAAATTTTACATATTCCAGTAAATTTTGAGTCCATTATTCCGCGCAATAGGGAAGTTAGCGAATCCAGTTTAGATTAAATATTTCAATACCTACCACTTGCTTCAAAATTTTTGACGAAAAAAAATGTTTTCGACATAAAAGTTGCTCAAAATTCGTCTGGAGGGGTTTTTTGGGACCAGAAATTCACAGTAACTCGCTAAAATTCACCTTGTACAGTAACCTTATTTTTTTAAATGACAGTAGTCAAATAGAAAACATTACTTATGACAAAAACTCAAAGAAAGAACGAGAAATATTATAATTGTTAAGAATTAAATACGGGCAGGGTGTAACTGTTGTTGAATTATTGCAATAGTGGTTGGTAGAGCAGATTAGTTGAGACGAGAATGTGAATTAAATTTAATTCAAAACCAGTAACCAAAAGTAATAAAGTCTTAGCAATTAATCTACTGTTCTTTGAAATGGATATTAACATAGAAAATCCACAAAAACCAAATAGCAAATCTGATGAATCAGGATCATTTCAAAAATAATTGCAACTAAGTATGTACCTATATAAATTATTTATTCAGTTTAATGCTACATTTGTTTGCCTAATCACTTGCTCATTCCTTCTTAATAATCCATTACATGTATCCATATTAGTTACAATATGTTCCAGTGTCCAATGTTTAGGCAACAAAGCATGTTCTAGATTGAAACAACTATGTCTTATACACTTTATTCCTGTAGTGTGTGCGGTAGTGTGCAATTTTATTCCTATTTCATGAACTAAGTTAATTAAATATTGTTCATTTTCATTAACACACTGAATTTCTAAAGTAAAATTGGGCCCTTCATAATCTATACATTTTAATCCATAAATAATAGGGATTTTAGAATTTGCTGGACGGATAGGTCCTTGTATGGCTAAATCATAAGCTAATTGTGACTGCATATCCACACCACACATATCAAACATTTTTTGCTGGTGGGAGGCTTGCATAGTGGAAAGAAGATGTTGCAGATGATGCTCTTTTATAAACTTCCATGTTGATCTTTCCACAACCTATAAATAAAAATTTACATAATTGTTCATCAAAATCGATTGAAAATGTAGTACATACTTTTCCAGTTTTCAAACCATTATCTGTTGCTTTTCCAAAAGTTCCTTTAATTCTATAAGCTCTAGTAGATCGATTTTCTCTAATATATTTTGCAAACTGTGTACCTGCTCGTAATCCAAAAATAAGAACACCACTTGTATTCCATCCTAAATAATTTGACCAGCTGACAGATAAATATTCGTCTAAATATCTTGGTCCAACAACTAACGGATGATACCGTAAATCTATTGATGATTTTTGTTGATCTAGGGATGTATCAGCCTGGGTTGCTATTAAGCTACGTGTAATGCTAGGCTCTGGCACTGCATTGGTAGGTCCGGAAATTGAAATTATACTAGAGTTTATTTCTTGAGTAATTGAAGGCATCCTGAGTTTGACATCTAGTTCACTTAAATCTGTACATAGCTTGTGTATAAGTTTTTTTCTTAGATTTCTGACTGATACTTCTGCAGGTTTATAAACACAAATTATTCCTTTTAAGGCATTCCATAGTTGTAAGGAGTCTGCTTTAAACATTATTATTGTTAATTATTTGTTCATTCGTTTAGTACAAAATTAATATCAATACATTGCACATATTTTGTTATTGAAAAACAAACTTATAACATAACCTCAACCTCATATATTACACAGAGAATGGGAGTATAATGTGTTGCCTACAATTAGAAATGCATTGGATCTTTATGGTTTAAAGCCTAAAGCCACAGATCAGTAAATTTGTAAATTGGACAAAAGAAAATGAAAGTATGAATATAATTAATAATATAATTATGTAAATTGAAAAAGTCCAGCAGCTTGTACTTTGATTAATTTTTAATATTTCACTACAAAAAAGAGTCAAAAGTAATGTGTCAGGTAAGTATTTTGGATTGCGTGAAACTGGAAGTAATGTATATTATGTTGCATATAATGAAGGAAATGAATTCTTCATACAGATAGTAGGCGTTTTGCTGCGAGGTACCGTTGACTCAACGTTACACAATTTCTCGGGACCGTATTTCACCGTATAGGGAAAAATCACGAACCGCGAGATGGCGCTGCGAAATCCAAAATGTCGGATCGGAGGGTGAACAACAAATATTCTGTCATTTGATATTAGCTTCGTTTTCGAAATTTTTGTGTTGTATTGCTGGATTTGTGTCATAAGATATCTATTAATAATGCCTGTGAAAGTAGAGATATCAATTTCGGATATTCTGGATTGTTGGTGAACGTGTTCGGCCAATTAATGAAGGTGAGGTTCCAATGAAAAAGTTATTAAAAGCTTATGTATGAGATCTCCAACAATATTACAATCCCCCATTATAAAACTCAGTGAGTCCTGGATTTGTCAATGTTCCTGTAAAGAAGGATTAGGAGGACACTGCAAGGATATTATTGCTACATTGATTTATATTAACAGGTAAATAAGTTTTCACAATTACCTAAGAAAGCAAGTAGGTAGATGATTTCAAAACCACACATCCCTGTTTTCCTCCTCTCTTTTTCATGTTTCAGATATGAGATGCTAAAACCAGTAAGCTGTACTGATCTCTGGCTCAAAAATAGGGAAAGGAAAAAAGACATAGAGAGAATCAGTAGGCCAGAACCATTTTAGTCATTTAGTCACCCAGGAATTAAAAAAAAAGAAAATACAATACAACGAACTGAACAAAAAAAACTTTAATCTTCTTGCCTACAGTAAGTTTTAGACAATGAAAACGAACAATAATTAAGTCATTTGAATATGTTGAACATCAGCACTTTTTTAATACCTGCAGGTGTAGGGGATTCTGCTTTGGCAACATTTTTGGGAAGATATCGTCAAGTAAAAGAACAAATGGGTGCACCAGTGTATGATTCAAGAAATAAGGAGAAGTTGTATAATTTAATTTTAAAATTGCATATCGGCCATTTCGATTGGAGAGAAAAAAGCTTCATCTGTTTGACTTACCTGTTCTCTTTTATGTCTTGTTTGTTTTTATTTTCAGGCATCTAGATCATATTATGCAAGATGTATTGTATCACAATAAAAAATAAATAAATAATATAAAAAAGTTATTGTTTCATTATATAAGCAAAGGTATCATAAGATGCCTGACTGGTACACGTTATAGAGCGAGTTGTAAAGACCTATTTAAAAAATTGTCAATATTAACTCTACCCTGTTTATATATTTACCTCATAATCCTGAATATAAAAAAGAATGAAACAAATTATATTAGAAATAACATGATACATACACACAATACAAGAAAGGCTGGTGATCTTAGAGTACCATTTTCTAGACTAAATATTGGTCAGGACTCTGGAGGTTATTGGGGTGTCATATGTTTTAACCACGCATGTAGGACTGTTGGTAATGGAACCTACAGTAAATTCAAAACAGAGCTACATAAATTTCTCTGCATAAATGCTTTCTATTCTGTTGACGAGTTCCTACAGTATAAAAGAAAAATATAATAAACTAACTACCTTTTATATATGTTAAATGCTAATGTTGTACATTATTATTTTACTGAGTTTTAATTACCCCATAAGAGATATGAATGCAGGTGAATGAATGACCGGAATAATTGGCTGTATGTATGCGATTTATTTCTGTATTGTGACAAGTCTATGTAATTTTATAACTTGATGTTTTCTTTTGTAACATGTGTTTGTAAAATTCTAAGAGATGAATAAACGTACTTACTTACTTACTATGTATGGTTTTGCACAATAATTATAAATAGGTGGAAGACTTTATGCAATAATAAAAACAAATTTTGCTTTTCATATCATTTAATCTATTTTATGCAGAATACGAATAAAGAAACATTTATAATACTAATTGACTAAATGAAAAAATATAGAATAAAATATGGTATAGCAAAAATAATAAACCAGAAGTAATTGTTTTGAGTTCTCACTTACTGTCGGTCACTTCCACATATATGTATTTTTTTTATGTTGATAATTAGTCACTGCAAGGTTCTGGCTAGGAAAGCATCCATTTTTCAAATGCTCCCTCTGTGTTGTGGAGGTAACTATATATTGAATAATAAAAAATATAAATTGAAGTGAAGAGAATCTGATAGTAAAATTATTGAACTTACCACACAAAAAACCTCTTTCAGAAAGTGCTTGCTGCAAACAAGCATGTATTTTGAGATAGGCTTCCCTATCTTCAAGATTTTTTGCCATTTCTTTACTGCCTTGGGATTCAAAGGGAATTTATGTAGAGAAATATCCGAAGTACTGTATGATGCACATTGAGGAACTGAGCACATTTTGTGTGATCTTACCTCATTATCTCTTCCAATCCGCTGCATTTTAAGATTTGATGTTTATTTGAAACAACTATTGTTCATAAAATAACGTAAAAATATATCACTTTCGACCTAAATCACTTAAAATTGTATAAAAATCTCACACTTCACCCATATAAACACATTTGGGTTAGTTTGTTGTTCACCCTCCGAGTATTTCGAACGATTAATTGTAGATGTCGCCCACTCCGAGATTCTTCCATATCGTTTTCGCGACAGGTCGGTTCAAACTTTTGTCCATGGAGACTAGATACTTTTGTCTTTGAGTATACTTCAACGGTACGCAAATTCATGGACCGTGGTGAGTAAGGTGTTTTTAGGAGCGGTTGACAGTTGACATTTATAATCACATAGCCTATAGGAATATAACAAAAATAGTTATTTGAAAATAAATCGGAAAAATTGAGGTATTGATTCATTTTGTACAAAATTATCAAAAAGTAAAAAATCTGTAAAGACTAGGATGGGACTAGGTTCTCTATAGAGATTAGATTATCCATATATGCATATATAATTAACACGATATTAATTAATAAAAAAAATGAAATAAAAATAATCACAATGAATAACCAAAGGGACAAGCACGTCATAGTAATCATCGATCATTGCCCAAGACCAGACCAACGCATTTTTGCGAAGGGACCAATAAAAAGAAATGAAAACACATTAGAAAAGGATAATGATAGTACCGTTCCCATTGAATCGGTAGTCAACCGGTACCTCGCAGCAAAACGCCTAGTGTTTCAGTTTTAATTACTATGAACTATGATAAATAATATATTTAATCTAAATTGATAAGGACTTTTCCTCCAGCTTTGTTGAAAACTGTAAAAACGTAAACAAATAAATAAATCATAATTTTATGGAGAGCATGAAAAAAAATTTCCTGACGAACTGATCAGATCAGATGTTCATAATTTAAATCTAAGATTTAAATTTCTACTATCTCCACCTGTATTGAATAGGTACCCACTGAACTATTTAGACAACCAAATATTTTTTATTTATAGCTCCGTTTCTGAAAACCTGAGAAAATGTAATAATTTTGTTTAACTTTCATTTTTATTATCAATTTAAGAATGAACAACTGTAATACCTATATAAAGCTGACGATAATAATGTTTCAGTTTCATAATTTTTTGAATTTGCTAAACTATTTAAAAAAATGATTTGCAAATAAATTAATGAATGGCATGTTAATCGACACATTGGAACAATAACAGTCACAGAGGTCAAGGTGGTAACACAATCCCAAAATATTAGAATATATACAAGTAAATAAAAGTAAAGGATATGATAATATTAAAATAAACTGCTAGTAGCAAAACCTACTAGTGGTGGATTAAAGAGGAAGTACCTTGGAGTATTTTTTTAGGGGGGAATTTATTATCATTGAATTTTATATTCTACAAACAAAAATATTGCTTCTCTAATGGTACCTACCTACTCATTTTATCTCAGCCAGTTGAGAAGGAATGCTTGTTGACTAAATTCAAATTTATTATGTGACCTTCCAAACAACTTTTTAATGTTCGGTATATAACTATTGAATTTTGACATTTCCGGCAGGATTATACCTACAGAAATACCACTTTAATTAAAGTTGCAGATTAACTATAAATTAATTCGATAAGGTGTTTGTTAAAATTTATTATTTTTCATTGGATGTAAAATTAGGATAGGATTTTATTACCTACAAAATGTGAAGACGTTACGCTATTGATTTGAAGTTGAATGTCAATTTTACAATATGGCTCTGGTTTTGACAACAAGCTGCGCATACGACTGCAACTTCACGTGGCTTCTTCTTACGTGAAACGGAGTCTATCTATTTTTATTGAATAAATTATTATTATTATTATTTGAAGATATATAACAGCAGAGCAGCTTAATATTGTGAAACAAGCCGGACTGACGCGGACTAGTCAAAGTACCTACGCAAATGTTACGCCAAATTAGTGTATAACGTACAAATATTTTCTTTAGAATATTCGAAAGTGATCTTCAATAAAAATAACTTTTTGATAACAAGATTCGTGAATACTCAACCTTCTGCCTTATCAATTGAATAATTTAATTTCAATAACTTTTTATAAGTTTATTTTGACAACCTAATTAGTAAAATCAACATGGATAAGAATTGGAACAAAACAATAATAATATTGATTATTTTTTGACGTTTCTTAAAACCAATGAAATGCTTCTTTATTTGTCACAAGGGTAAGTTGCAACCAATTATGTCATTATTATAGTGGGAATAAATCTCTTGTGATTATTCTCGGGAATAATCACTATGGCTTTTATTTGCCTAGCAAGTGTCAGATAGTTGTCAAAATAATTACCTAATTGTGTCAACGCGATATATAAAATGGGTGAAAATTATCGGTTTAGTACCTTTTCTGATGCAGAAATAACAAAAAAGATTTTAGAAACTACTTCGAAAAATACACTAATAAGTAATCAGTAAAGAGGTATTGCTCGCAGCCTTTCTTGATATAGAAGGAGCTTTTGACAACACCTCCTATGAATCTATAGCTAAGGCGACGAGGAATTCTGGGATCGATGCCACGAGTTGCAGGTGGATAGACTGCATGCTCAGAAGCAGGCTCATAGAATCAACTCTGATGGGGGAGACAATGGCCGTACGTGCAACCAGGGGTTGTCCGCAGGGGGGAGTACTATCCCCGCTGCTGTGGAACCTGGTCATGGACGGGCTCATCAGAACCCTACACAGAGACGGATTTAACACCATAGGATATGCAGACGACCTGGTAATTCTATCCCAAGGTAAATTCAACAGTACAACCAGAGACAGACTCCAGATGGCTTTAAATGTAGTAACAGGCTGGACTGTAAAAGGGCTACGTATTAGTCCTTCGAAAACACAGATAATTGCGTTCGCCAGAAGAAGGAAACGGGAAGGACTTGGCCCTCTGACGCTTCAAGGTGAACCAATACGATTGTCGGATGAAGTAAAATATCTTGGGGTTATCCTAGACCCAGGCTTGACTTGGAACCGACACCTCCAGCACGTGATCAAGAAAGCAGAGGTAGCCTTCATGGTTGCCAGACGCACTTACGGCACTAAATGGGGACTTAGACCCAGTATGGTACACTGGCTGTACAAAATGGTTGTCATTCCCAGGATCACATATGCATCTCTGGTATGGTGGCCAAAGATCAGACGATCCTCTGCTATGCTAAAGCTAAGCAAGGTCCAAAGACTTGCATGCATCTAGTATGGGAATGCGGCGAAGAACTTAGAAGACTGGCGACTCGAAACAGTGTAACACTGGAGTGGGTCCCAGGTCATAAAGGAATCGCAGGCAATGAAAAAGCTGACGAACTCGAAAGAGTAGGATCGTCAACTCTGATGAACGGACCCGAACCTGCTGTGGGCATCCCCAGATGCTTAACGAGGTCATGGTTAAAAGAGTGGTTGAAAGAACAACACAATAAATACTGGAAGAACACGACCAGGCAAATACATGGGAATAAATTCATAAAAGAACCATCAGAAAAAGTGGCGAAAGAACTGCTCTCAATGAGCAGGAACAAACTACGCACCATAACGGGACTACTTACGGGGGACATTTTCCCACAAAGGAGCACCTAAACAAAATAGGGCTGTACAACGGACACCTTACATGCAGAAGATGCAAAAAGGATACCGAAACAGCTCTGCATATATTATACAACTGTGAGTCGCTGGACCACAGAAGGCAGAAACTGTATGGTAGACCCCAAATGACTCCAGAAGACTTCTACAACCAACCAGCAAAGAACCTGTATGAGCTAATACAGGGAACGGAATGGCTGAATAGGTTGTAGTCAGAACACTAGGAGTATCCACAATAAGCCCAGGAGGCTGAGGTGGTACCGGCGAAGGGACGGCTCCAGGGAAAAAAAATCAGTCTATGTGGAGACAATTTAAGACCTTCACCAAAGAAAGAAATTATATTCTGGATCAATCTACTACAACAGCTACTCTGGCATTGATTTTGAAAGATTGGGCTTATAACATGAAAAGAAAAGAATTAAATTTTCCAATAATTTTATGATAGTTTTATTGATCTCTTTAATTGTAAAAATTTGTGAATTAAAAAATAATCTAGTCAAATATAAGTTTCATAAATTAAAAAATAATTTGACAGATTTTGTTCAAACTTGTTTCCATTTAAAAATAGACTATTGCCTGGCAACAAGAATCTGTGAAATTATTTTCAATTTATTCTCACTCTCTTGTTATATTATTACTGAAAGTAACTGAGAAAATCTGAAGTTTTATTTAAGGTAACTATAAAATGGATATTATGGAAGGTAAACATCGAGATCATGTCAGATTAGAAGAATATCGAAAAGTGTACTTTTTGGACGATATTTACCTTATTAATTTTAAATTTATAGATGAACTTTTATATACAGAACATTCCAGTGAAAACTATCCACCTTACATAATTTTGAAGGCGTCACTTTTATGAAAAAATACGTCAAAAATCATATTCTATTTGTTTAGTGCCAATTTCTTCGTCAAAAATGATGCAGAAGAGAAACTCTAATTGAGCCACAGCCACTGATGGCTGGGATTTATCTAGTATTGAATGAAAAACCTTGAAGAATGTCTATTATTAACAAAACAAGACTCAATTTTCTATACAAGTTTTATTAACATGGGATTTAACATTGTTGGTAAAATATAAAATTGTAATTGTTGAGATAAAGCTAGGTATCTGTAAAATAAAATCCAAGTAAATACGTTAATCGTCCAAAAGTATTTCCATCACAGAAATCTTGAATAAATCAAGTCATGTAAAATTTAAAACATTATAAAGTCATTAGTGTGTATATAGTATGATATTAAAACAATGACCCTAATTTGTATATTTTTTTGTTGGATTTCAAGATAATAATTATCTCATTTTATAACAAGTGGGAGAGTAAAGTTTTTTAAGGAATATCACTATAAGTTATCATTTAATTATAGAAAAAAACCAGACAGAAATTAATAAATACACACCGACTTCAAAAAAGGCAGAGGCAAACATTAAAGGCTTCTTTATAACCTCTCAAGCCTTATTTGTTATTTTGATTAACGTGATTAAGAAACTATTATTTATTACGTAATTATTAATTGTTTTATACTTTTGAAGACAGTACTGAGTAGGTACATGATTAAAAGTACCTTGCTTCTACGAGTATAATACCAAACTTAAAACAACGAGTTTACATTTAAAATTGCCGAGTATCGACGAATTATTGTAAGAGTTGTTGAAATTGATTTTAAAATTTAACTTCCTTTTACCATCCATTTTTAGTGATGGGTAGACGTATCATAAAATACTTCAACCTAGAATTGTAACTCCTATGTTGTCAGCAGTGACTACTGTCTTAACTGCCATCTGAAGCTTGGACGCAGGAACTATAATACTCAGCGGGAATTTTAAATATCAAGTTGATGGAGAATTTTATCTTTTTAAAAAATAAATCGACTGTTTACCTAAAGAACACAAAATTCAGCTGCATATAAAAATATATAAATTATAACTAATAATATTTAGCCAAATCTTGCATCAGAGCTGAACATAAGAGAATATTTGGCAAACTCTTGTTGATGCTAGATTTGGTGAAGTACTATCAGTTATAATTTATATGTTTTCATAAAAGCTGCACTTTGTATTCTTTTGGTAAAAAGTCAATTTATTTCTAAAAAACTTGTGCAGCAGAGTAAGAGTTAAAGCAACATAATGCAACATTTTTGCAGAAGGTAAAGTTTGCAATATATAATTTGGGTGTCTAGGAAAAAGTATATGGTGAACGACTAATACTTTAAATAAAAAGACTTTGGGGAATTAAATATTTATTTAGTGATAATAATAACATTTTTAACAAACATACCTATACATAACACACAACATACTACCTAACTAGATTATTTCCCAATATTCTGCTATTTTCATTCCTAAAATATTTTGTGTTATTTTTTAATCCATGTGGTCTGGCATCTAGTTCTAAACAATTCAACAAGGAGGGTCACGTATGAAGTACCTACCTATACTCATTTCTATAGGTTTGTTCCAACCAAGAAGTTTTGTAAGATCACGGAACGGTTTCAGGATCGATTATATGCGCAGGCGCTAACTTCACACGGTTACATGTCTATGCCGGGTTGGAATGGTTTTGTGATTGCATTTCGTACGATCAGATCAGTGGGATTAATTGGAATATAATAATATATGGACCTATTTTGTGAAATAATATTTTTAAAAGATGTATCAGCCCAATTCACAACATTATCAACTAATTAAGTTGGTATCTACTTCAAATTAAGTTCTTACCTAAATAATTTTCATTCTTAACTCTTTTGTTGGGAATTAATTCCAAATCATCTTTACTGCTTGTACTATCAAATTCTGAAAAATCGCTAATTCCATCGTCACTAATTTTGACATAGAACTTTCTTGGCTAATGCAAGATTAATATACAGTAACGCACCAAATGCCACACAAAACATTAGCTAGAAAAATTAAAAATCGAAAAATGGGTCAAAACACTTAAAGGAATGCAAGAAACATAACCAAGCTAAATGACAGATAAAACAGCTGTTTAATTAAATGTATCAATGCGCAGGCCAGCCCAAACAGTATTCAATTTGAGCCGTGTATCGAAATTACCGTTCTGAAACCGTTACATGAATGATCCAAAGGCAGGTTGGAACGCAAATAGGATCGTCCGATAAACCATCACGTCTCGGTTGGAACGCATTTTAATCACTGCGCATGAGCGTGATCGTCATGTTACGGTTTTTCGACGGGTTGGAACAAACCTATAATAGTGTCTTCTCCTTTGAAAGCGTCTTTTTATAGAACAAACTTTGATATAGCTGCTTTCATTATTGGATCAACAAATGTTGAATCCTTGTTAGTATTCATGAATTTTGGAAATTTCATATCATCTCCTCTCGAAATAGTATTAGGTTACTTTTTTACACCATAAAAGGAGAATCCTAATTATTAATTAACCTATAGACTTGCACCTAATATTAAATTTAGGTAATTACCTGGAATGAATAAAGTGAGAACAGCTTTTCTTTTCAGCCTCTTTTTCCTGGTACTTTACAGTCATCACTAAAGTATCTAACACAAACACGGGAATTTTGGTATATTTGTTTTGAAGGCATGCAGTGTAACTTCACATTATTAATATTTCTCAGCCAGGAGTCAAATACTTCAGGTTCACGTTTTGGAAACCGATGTTAAGCACTCGTTTTGTCTCAGCAAAACGGAACACAACAAAGTTTTTTACGTGGTTTGTTTATTTTTCCTTCCATTTTGACATCTTGACATTACGATTGTTGATGATCAGTGCCCTCTGCAGTTTGGCCGCATAGTAACTTAAAACATTATCTCCAATCCCAGTTACAATTCTAGGTTGAAGTATTTTATGCTTAGTATACGTCCCTAATCTTAGTAAGGTACCTACAGTGGACAGACCGAGTCATGGCCGGTGAGAAGTAACGCCTACCAAATGCGTACGAAATTCGTGCCGGCTTGAAGCTCCAGTGTCAGTATTGTGAGTCGATTCAAGCGTTAAACATAATAGTACAGTGCCGGATTCAGCTTGCGATGGAGTTTAAAAGTAAATTACGTAAACGTATTCTAAACGCTCAAACTCGTGAAGTGATCGCCAATGTGTTCGCATATTTATATGGAGGAAGAAAAACAATCGGGTAATATGACCAAGTAGTTAGTGCAACGTGTGCTCCTGAAAGAAGTATTCGACGAATTGTAGAAGAGAAACGCCAAATTGATGCTGGTGTGCCAGGTCATCTTTTACTTCACCAAAGAAAACTAAAACGAGGGATAAACGTTAAACATATTTAGACGCTGCCGATAAGGGTTTGTTACGCAGAATAATTCTTAATACTTTTACTGTTGATAAAATTGTGCCCACAATGCCGAACATTTTGAAAAAAATCAAACATGCAGGATAAACTGGTGAAATTGTTTCTCCTCGGAAAGTTGTAAAATCAATGGGCTCATTCTCTCCTATTATCTTCTATTAGTTCCTATAAAACCGATAGGTGACCTACGGTCGTTGCAACTACAAGAGACGGTCTACTATGCGATGAGGCTTCCGTTAAAACGGTCTACTATGCGATGAGGAAACGGAAACAATGAAACATGCTGTTTAAATCGAGATACGTAATCGTAAAAGTGAGTTACTATTTGACCAACCTCAAGGAGAGCTTAGAGCTTGTCGGTAAGGCTGGGTACTATTGTTCGAAAACCCTCAAATCCACTTGAAAAGAGCATAAGAAGACTAAATAATGCACAAATCCACTCGAATATACTTTAAAACGAAAGTTAGCTTGCAATTGGACCATTTCCATTCTATTTGGCTCAAATACATACCAAAACGAGTCAGAACGCCGGTAACAGTCTAAAACGATAGGAAAACCCACTATTCGACGTTATTCCATCCAATAACTCCCAATTTTAAGTAAATACAGCCCGAAACCGTCAAATGTCTCGAAATAAGTCAAAAACCCTCAACTCCACTGAAAAAAGTACAAGAAGACTAAATAATGCACAAATTCACTCGAATATACTTTAAAACGAAAGTTTGCTTGCAAAACAATAACCAATGCAGTAATATTAATATATTATCATGAAAAATATTTTTTGAACTTTAGTTCTTTACGTCAGGTTATGTTTGAGCGACCGGGGGTCGCGACGCAAAAGATCTGACCGTTACGTTACGTTATGTTACGTTGCTTCGTTATGTGCCTTGCTTGCGTGCGTGTGCGTGCGTGAGTCTCTCTTTCGTTTACGAAGCAGCGATTCATATGCTTCGGCCGGGAATCGAACCCGGGCCGCCCGCGTGGAAAGCGAGCATTCTACCACTGAACCACCGATGCTATATTAAAATTCTATGCAAAGCTGGTATTCGCAGTGCTGTATTCGCAGTGCTGGTAATCTACTTGAATTTGTCCGGATAAATTTTTACTATTATTTCCATAATTTTTTTTTGCCCGATTGATCTTTTTTGTTTATTTACAGCATCGGTTATCAGGACAGTAGGTTGTGTTTACTGGTTTCTAAGTTTAACACGTCGGTAAGTGATTTACTTACCGTTCAGACGTCGAAAAGTAATAAATAAAATAAATTTCAAATAAAAACAATTTCATCAAAATGCAAAATATATTTTAAGCTGATCGAGAAGTATAAATGTCACTTTTGACATTTCCTTCATTTCGAAGAAGTTTAAATTATTTTATTCGGAATTTATTTCAATACGATCGCGCAAAAAATGGTATAAGCATCTCGAACGTTAAGGGTGATTACAACGTTTGCAGATTTCTCTCGTAAAATTGGACAAAATGATATGAGGATTAAGGGGTCTAGCACATTTACTATTCGAAATACAGGGTGTTGAAATTTTGAAGACATTAATGTTTTAATTCGATAACTTTAAAATGGATGGATAAATTGATTTGACATTTGGCAGCTTGTTTTTAAATGTAAAAGGGCATATTTTGATAGATATAGTAGTTTGTGCAACAAGTGTGGATATGATGGCCATATCGCACGAGGACGAAGTTTGAGCACGACGCCGTAGGCGGAGTGCTCAATCGTTCAAGTGCGATATGGACAATCCACACGAGTCGAACAGCATATTTTTTCTACGACCCACTTAAGAAAAAATCTAGAAAAAAAAAATTCTATAAACTGTAATATAACTTCAAATTGAAAGTTTAATAATTCAATTTTATGTTTCCACTAATTTTTTTGTGGTAAACGTACAGTTCTTGAATGTCCAATTTGTATAATGCTACGGTTTCCCTTTTTAAATATACGATGCTGTTATAAGTAGATGTTGCCAGTCGGACTCCCTCATGAAGGGTACCGTTCCATTATCTATAATAATGAATATTCTGCTAAATATTTCAAACGTCTACCTGTTGTCGTTATTAATATCAAGCAGAATAATTATTTAAAAATAAAATTAACAATTAAAAAAAACTTCTTCACGGGGAATCGAACCCGGGTCTACCGCGTGAGAGTCTGGTTTGCTTACTACTCGACCACCGAGGAATATGCAAATTGTTTATTTATAACGTCAGATGTATTACATAATTTTTGCTTAAAAGGAACTAAAGTTCCTACCGTGTGTCCCACGACACGTTCTATTTTTTTTCCATTTCTGTGTCGGGCAGGTAGCTTCACCCATTATCATGGCGAGCTTAGGGACTTTTCTATTGTCAGGAGTTATTACGGAAGTATGTGATAAGCGTGATTAGCGTGAAACTTATCTTACCGATTTTGTTTTGGAATTGTTATAAACATATCGATATCTTAATAACTATACATTTCCTAATTTATTGTGATTTTTTTATTGCTGTATCTTTGAAGTGCAAGGTCCAATACTTATAAAATTAAAACGCAACCCACTTAGAGCTATTCTTAATCAAACGCACAAGGAATTTTTAGGTTGGTTCATAAACAAAGAAGTTATGCACAAACATACTTAAAACAGAATGTATCATGCACTTTGAATCGAGATATTCCTTTTTTAGAAGTCGCTTAAAACAAATTAAACGAAAATTTCCAGTAAGTTTATTTTAGAAACCTTATTTTTGCGAATTTTACCTGATCCACTTAATGCCCTTATTTTTTAAATTTTCGTATTTCAGCCTTGACGAAATAAGTAGGTACCTGCCGTATACTTACCCACCTATAGTTTACCCTCTCTTCTCCCAACGATGGTACAGAAAGAAAGGCTGACTTGCTCACTATGGTTGTAGATATTACATGGCAACTAATCCAGTTTATAAAAATTCTTATCACAAATTATTTTTTATTTTCGAGCGGTACTACGTCAGAGTACTTAGTAGCTCGTATACTTATATAAGTTTCAACCAGTGTCAAGATTAACACTTTTTGTGTGTGAATATTACTGAACGTTTTCAAAACGAGATAGGAAAATGGCGCCAACTAAAGATAATTTAAGTGTAGTGTTATATGGTGCAAATGACTTACGATTGGTAAGTTTTTTTTTTATAATAATAAAATATGTTTAAATTCATAAATTTAAAAAATTACTGCGATAATAAACAATTATTATTTTTCGAGGTCGACGGAAATGATAAAACACAAAAATGATATTATAAAATAGGTATTTTATTATATAATGTGAAAAAATCAATTTGAAATTTAATTTTTAATTATTTTCAATATAATAAAAATGTATTGTGCAGCTGCTACCTGTTAAATTTCATTGTTACTGAAGTTTTTATGTGTCTGTATTTTTTGTCGGACTCTTAATATACATGGTGTCCCATAAACAAGAGGAAGTGGTGGGTCGTTAAGAAAAAATTTAAAATAGGTATTTGGATACAATTTTACGACAAGCAGTGAGATAAAGGGAGTACATGAAATACATATTTTGTTGCACATCTTCTCAGGATATAGAAGAAGTAGTTATCTACAATAAAATTCTTATTATATAAAAAAATACTTCTAATTAATCAAATTTAATTTATATTTGATATTATAAAATTCCTCTGATTTACGCTACTTATTTACGGAACATCCTGTATGTTTTTATTGGGCGAGAAAAAATATCTTCACCTATATTTTTGTGAATTCAGATAATTTCGATTGAATCTATACAGATGATAACTTAATCCCTATTAGGTATAAATATATCGGTGTATGTAAACATTTCATAGATTGTCAAAGTCCACTATTAGACGGGTACACGTGCGGCGAATATCAACAAAATTAAATATTTGTTCTTACAAAATTATAAATAAATCAAAATGATATTTTCGGTATATATAGTGGGACAATAAAAGGAAAATAATTTGACAGGTTCTCGAAAAACTTTTGTCACCTTCGTGCGATGACATCACCTTTTTTTAAAGGGTATCCCCCATTTTTAAAATTTCTGGATTACCCTTGCAGAGCTGATTCCAAAAATGTAGAATACGTTGCCTCAAATTGGTAGATACAGGGTGGACATAAATGCAAATGTATCAAGTTACTTACAAAATAATAAATTAAGAATAAACGTAATAAAAAACTAGGTAAATGAAATTACGTATTGTTATACCACTACTTTAATAAAGTAATACCCCAATTTTTTGTTTTGTTCCATCATAGTCTTTTTATTGTTGTTACTTTCATAGTAGTATATCCTTGTTATTAAACTAAGAAAAGCGATTTGAATTTAAGTTGGCATTTCTGCTGCTCAGTGATTGGTCGAATTGCCATTCGTTTCACATAGCAATTTTGAGGCAACTTTCAACGACATTTGTCAGTTTTGTGTTTATTTATTCAAAGATATTCATTAGTTCCATCTTTATTACCACTTTTTTGCATTTATTCAGTTTGATAAACAAAATATATAGCACATGCTTGTTTCTTTTTGTTCATAATATAAGTATCCAAGTAAATCTTATTAATTTAAATATTTTAACATCAAGTTTTACATACATTACAATACAATATTAAGGTTTTTTCCGTTTATGCTATACATTAAAGTATAATAAACATATAACTCCTCTTTATACATACTCATAATCATATTATCAACAAATTTTACATAAACTACTGATAAACATGATTTTTTCATAATGAGACATTTGGTTACTACTTTTGTCATGGCCTGTGGCTAATCATCATTCGATATTCAGACATGCCTTGCTTCCTCATTGGCTACGACAACTGCGAGCAGTAGGTACACAATATACGCACAGAAAAATGATTATCAACACGACATTACGTAACCATAACCATAAATTTTTTAGAGGAAACTAAATGCTTTAGATTTTCCATTTGAATCAAGTAGGTACTCAGAATTTTTATAAAACTCAGTTGCTTAAATAAAATTGTTTAAAATTAAGTATGGCTCGATATAAACAAAATCACCGGACATAGTCTATACATAATATACTTGTATATTTTAGAAAGCTAGGACCCTATTACCAGGACTGTCTGTCTGTCCGTCTCTCACCAGGCTGTATCTCATGAACCGTAATAGTTAGACCGTTGAAATTTTCACAGATGATGTATATATTATGTTGCTGCTATAACAACAAATACTAAAAACAGAATAAAGTAAATATTTAAGGAGACTCTCATTGAACAACAAACGTGATTTTTTTGCTCGATATTGATATCGGCAACAGGTAGCTGGCGAAGGCTTTTAAAGCGCCTCTCTAGTATTGAGCTGGAGATCGCGAGTTTCAATCTACTTGCGGCCTCATTTTTTTTTAAATCTGATATATACTAAGCGAAACTATGAATATGAATCATAACAGCAAAATCAATCAGCTAGGTAAAAAAATTACACTAGCTTCACTTGTATGTATGTGTGTATGTTTTTATAGATAATGACACGGAGCCCTTTGTGCGCGAGTCCAGTCTCCAGTCTATATACCTACATAAGTATAATACAATAATAACCACTTAGCTGTTCATTATTTTGAAATTTGCAAATTGTCGGTAATAAATGTTGATAAACCAAAACTAAAAATAAGTCTGGATTTAACGACTTAAATAAATATAGCTATACCTACTTATCACCATTAACTGCTGCTTATATAAGTATATACTCGAACTGGTCGACAGAGGAGTGTCAATTTTCGGCTAATCAAATTTCAAGGTTACAACTTAACGGCAACTCGATCCGTACGAGATAATATAATTCGTTGTTTTTATTATACGGTATGATCCAAGTCTATCATATATTCGGAGGTGTTTAAAACCAAATAATAATGTAAATAATTTATTATATACAATTTTGATCCTAATTTAATTTGAACTTTTGGTCAAAACGAGCTATTATAATATCTGCGCAAGACAGTTGGCAAACTTCACGTGGCATCTTCTGATGAGAAACGGAGTCTACAACGTAAATCCTTATCAGTGTTATACAGGACCCAGTCAATTAGGTCTGGTTTTTGGAAAAACTGTCCTTTTTGAGGATATATTATGATGTATGTCTTCAGATACGCCCAATGAAAAATAAAACGATTACAACTGAAAGTGGTGAAATTATCTTCTCTGCAGGTTTATCATCGGTATTTTTACACAAAACAATCACCTGTTAGGAATATCAGGATGGTTAGGTTATCGAAATTTGAAGGCTACGTCTTGACAAAAACGGAGAGATTGTTATACTTTGAAGTACTAATCATATTCAATTGAGTATATCAAATTTAGTAAATTAAACAACATAATAAAGAGCTTAGAGACATGTCGGACTATATAGGGGTGCCGGATTACACACAGTCGGCATCAATGTATTACGCACGGTAAAAAAAGCGCACAGTTGTAAAGTAAATCGCACGGCTTCACTAGCAACATCTTAGCAACTGTCAATAGACGTCGCCATTTTATTCAAAATTTACTATCTGAAAACATTCGATATTGCCACGTTTAACTATGAAAAGCCCAAAGGGCTAAGTATGTATTGATTATAAGCAATCTCGCCGCTACGCGGCATCGTGCGTTACTTTTTCATTCGTGCTTAAAATGCTTTTTACCACACACGTTACGTAATATACTATTATATCACTCTGTGATATATGTGAAAAATGTTTTGATAATTTTGTTTACTTTTTTCAGGAACAACGACCCATCCCGGTTCCAGCTGATAACCGTGAGTTAACATTAAATTTGTTTTTAATAATTTAATCCATGTAATAATACACTACTGGACAAAATTAACAATATGAAAGTTGAGTGCTTTGAAGGTGCTTGGCTATAGATACATTTTTCAGTGTTCCATGTGTGAAATTGGTTTCATCCAATCTCTCCACACCTAAATTGAAGACGTACACATTAACACCTGAGATAGAGTTACATGGGTTCCTAAGGAAACCACCAGAGGTCATTCCCAGAATACTGAGACTCTCAGTGTCCGTCAGCAATCAGCTACGCTCTAAATAAAGCTGGATTGAACACACAGTACATACTGCAATCTTGTTTCCAAGAGAGAACAGAGTTATCTGTATCTTGAAAGTAGGAGGGTGAGCGTAGGCTCACAGCACTTAGTCCACATGTGACCCATTGTACATCCTCCCGAGGAGTTGTCCTCCTAGGTCATCGTCCATCCTGTCCTTCCCAGGAAGGTGGACAGGTCACTAGGAGACATCTCCTATATATCGGCAGGTGTAGACCAAGACTCACCGAACACACACTCTCTTATTGACGATAACTCCGGACACTCGCATAAGACATGCCTGAGTTTCATCTTCCTGCTCACACATCCTGCATAGAGGTGTGTCCACTAGACCCATAGTATGGAGGTGTTTCCTTAGTTGACAGTAGCCAGTCAGAAATCCTACTGTTAAACGTAGGTTTTTCCTGGTCATCGCCAAATATTTCTTCGACGCCAGCTTCCCAGGGTCGCTCAAGGTGATCCTGGCAAGGCTGCATCCTTTGGTTCCATCCCATCTCTTAAGGGATTGAGCATTGGTGTAACGTTTGGCTAGTTCCGCAATTGTCGAAGTCGTCAGGCCGTAGGTGTCACTGGGTCTTAAAATTTTTAGTCCAGCCGCTTCCCTGGCTAAAGAATCGGCAATGCGATTACCTTTACTCCTATCGTGCCCTTTAAACCACCTCAGAATAATATTGTTATCTGCCGAGGCGTTAGCTAAATCTTGGTGACACTCCGATATAACAAGTTGTCTGTTCAAGGCTATGAGAACATAGTTGCCAGGTGACATTTTGCTCCATTTAATCAAAATTGAACTTTGGACATTTTTGAAAAAACTTTTATTGACAGATGAAAATGGAGCCAGTCCAGTCTATGGGGGCTATATTATGATCTGGGGTAATAGCAGTTTTGCAGTGGTCACCAAAAAGGCCGGATCTGAATCCGAGCGAGCATTTATGGGTTCGCCTTAAGAAACATAGCTTTGATGCTGGACAAAATGAAGTGCTGAATGGGTTATTAAAATGCTGATCTACGATATTTTTTTAGCAATAACCTCTAAATGATTCCCCTTTTATCAAACGGCGAACATTTTTGCACTCGACCTAATACGTGATAGCGAGTGAAAGCGAGTTTTACAGACGCCGTAAGTCTATGAGTACTTTCCTACATTGAGGTGAGAGGAAAAAGTCAATCGTGATCAAACAAGTTGGTAAATGTAGCGTATACTTGGTCGTACAATAAATATTACTTCAGCAATAAATATTACTCCAGCCTTGTAAAGGAAATATGGAAAATATTAATAAAACATGAGAAACGACATACCTACATGTTTAAAAAAGTACCTATTTGCAAAAGGAAGTCTGGATAATATTTGGAAAATTGAGGAGCGACATAGCTTACCTATGTCTCTGGAAAAGTCGTGAAAAGCATAGAGATACTACAGATAGTAGAGGCAATAAGCCTTAGGCCGTTGTGTAAGTGAGAATGTCCGTCTTAACTCCGGTACGAGAGTAAAAGACAGAGTATCAGAGGTTTTTCTGTCGCCGTCTACGTCTATAGCATGCGCGCTTTTAGAGAAAGTCAACCAGAACATTTTACTGTGTATCTCTCTCTTATATGCTGACGGGTTCCGAGCTGGCTGTAGTATATCTATGGTGAAAAGTCGCTAGAGACAAAAGTAAGTCTGGTCACCCTGATATTCTAGAGAGAAATGTTCCTTTTTTAAGTTTCCAATTTCGTTTTGTCCAACTTTTAAAATAAGCATTGTTCATGAAAAGTTATTGAAATTAATTAAATATAGTAGCTTGAACGATTTATTGTTTTTTTTTTGTTATGTTTTGTCCAATAGTGTATAATTATAGAACTAATACAGATTATTCCATAGGAACAATTTGAAAATAACTCATTTATAGCCTTTAAAAAAAACATCTAAACTGAACTCTTAATGTTCAACCTTCGTTTTTATTCGGTTGGATAGAAATAAACTGTTACTACGTTGTGTATTTACTGTATTCAAGTCAATTTAACGCAAATATGTATATTTCTAGTAACCTTGTCATTCACCTCAATCAAGTAAATTACCTACTATCTATAGGTAATATTTATATAGTCAACATTCCTCAATTCTATTAATAATTATAAGAGGTATGATTATTCTGTTGACTAGGTATTATATATTTGATAAAAAAAGAGGTCTTACATAACATAAAAATATACAATGAATGCACATGTTTTTTTTTAAATTTCTATAGTTTGCATCAAAATGTACTTACAGTATAGAGATGCAATAATCCTTTAACAACGGTAAAACATGTTACAATTTAATAGTATAGTCAAATGCAATCTTATCATGCGGGTCATACGATTCAACAAAGACATACTCACCGTTTTTGTTTTCTTTTATTGCGTTGAATCATAACTTCCAAATAAAATCCGTAATAAGACAGACATGCAATTTCGACGGGAGAAAAAATTATATGTATTTAGCTTTCAGCGATTCTAAAAAGTCTTTCACCAGCGAAGTTTTTATTAAAATGTCAGTTCTGTGACTTTGACAATTCAAAGTGACAATATGAATAATAAGAAGCAATTTTCCGGTATTTTGCATCCTCAAGCAAAAAAATGATACTTAATCTGATAAATTATTTCGAGAACGAATGAAAAAGTGGAAGTTCGTCAACCAGTGTGCAGGAAACCATCAACCATCATTATTTTTCTCCGGGTATATTTGTAATCTCACATTTTGGTAACCTCTGTGTCTTATGATTTGATACATATGGTTAGTGACCTTTGAACCCGCACGATAAGAGCGCTTTTGACTATAACGGCTTAGTGGGCAAGGAAACTATTTTATTTTATAGCACATAATTTTATATTCGAAATGATCCACCACAAGTTTTCTTTCATAAATTAAAAAATTGTGGCATTTTTCAATAGCACCTACCTGAAGTTACCATTAAATTATTGTAAAATACTTCGTCGATTTCGAGTACAATATAATACAGATTATTGCCATCCAATGTACATTTTGATACAAACTATACCTAGCAGAAATAACTGTACAGTGTTGCCAATCCTACTGCCGTTGTAAGTGTTGCAATTTTAAGCAAAAAGCAGGGCCGTCTTTACGAAGCAGATCGATATATTTGGATGGATTAAAATATAATTAATTAAATAATTTTAGAATATATGCGGGAATGTAAAGGTCGTAATGTTTACAATGCTTTTAAAATTAATGCAGTTAGTTAATCACGGTTATTAAATTATATTAACTACGTGATAATTTCAATTACATAAGTAACTTTTGTGAACATGTATTAATATGTAATAAAAGCGGTTTAAAAGGAGTGGCGTAATCAGAGCTCGAAACCCGAAAGAATTACGTAAAGTTAATGTTAATATCTATGGAGTGACACTTTTTACTTTTTTATTATTTTCTTTCACACTAAATACTTTAATTTTTCGAAATGCTTCAATAGTATTTTTTATTGTCTATTTTTATGTACGAGAGACTAATAAAATCTAATTTCTAATGCAAAACTTAGTAAGGTCATTTTAAATACAAAAACAAAAAATAATCTAAATACTCGAGGTACATATAACAATTAATAGTATATTATACACCAAGGTGGTTAAGACTATTATTATTGACCAAGCAGAATAAGGTGCGAGGCTTATAAATGTCTTCACCACACTATGGTGTATATACAATTTTTCCACTACTAGCCAAATTTAATACAAAAATTAAAAATAATTCACAACCGCATCTTGAGAAGCGTTTACCCCGTCATCTGACTGAAAAGTACACTGTTAGTTTTCGATATATTATGAACGTACTCATTATGTCATCAGTCATTTTTGGTTGAGCGCGAATTTTAAACTAATGACATTTTTATTCCTATAATTTTATCTTGATAGGTAATTTCAAGCAGCAAATATGTTAAAGACAATCTCCTGGATATACAAAATTATGTTGCAACAGTTTTTGTTGAACTACTATTCCTGAATTCTCAAAATATTTGAATTTGTCCATTATTGCCCTAGGTTAATAATCAGTAATAATATAACAAAAGAATGAGAATAAATTGAAAATAATTTGACAGATTTTTTGAAAACTCGTTGCCAGGCAATAGTTACGAGAGCCCCAGAGCTCGAGTGGCTATTTCCAAACGGCAACAAGTTTGAACAAAATCTGTCAAATTATTTTCTAATTTATGGAACTCGCGAGTTATATTTGACTAGATTATTTTTTGATTCACAAATTTTTACAATAAAAAAGATCAATAAATCTATCATAAAATTATTGAAAAATTTAATTCTTTTCTTTTCATGTTATAAGTAGCTGTTGTAGTAGATTGATCCAGAATATAATTTCTTTCTTTGGTGAGGGTCTTAAATTGTCTCCATATACCTAAGACTGATAACTTATTAGATTATTTTTCGAAGTAGTTTCTAAAATCTTTTTTGTTATTTCTACATCGCGTTGACACAATTAGGTA
The DNA here is from genome assembly GCA_910591685.1 of Galerucella tenella. Taxonomy (NCBI): domain Eukaryota; kingdom Metazoa; phylum Arthropoda; class Insecta; order Coleoptera; family Chrysomelidae; genus Galerucella; species Galerucella tenella. The sequence continues at coordinate 62,068 of CAJUYH010000187.1, read as the reverse complement.
ATCATTTTGACAACTATCTGACACTTGCTAGGTAAATAAAAGCCACAGTGATTATTCCATGTAATAATCACAAGAGATTTATTCCCACTATAATAATGACATAATTGGTTGAAACTTACCCTTGTGACAAAAATAAAGAAGCATTTCATTGGTTTTAAGAAACGTCAAAAAATAATCGAAAAAATTATTAACCACTAATAGAGAAATCCAACTTCTCAGTTGTTTAGAAGAAGCAATAAGAGCGGCCGTACACGGACCACATATTTGCAGTCGAGACAACCACAAAAATGTGGTCACGTCAACTGCACCTTGCGGTTGAACCAGCGACATTTTTATGGTCGACTTGCGGTCATATGAACCGCACGTGTAGTTGAAGCGACTGCAACCACATCACAGGGTGTTGATATATATCCTATATTTTGTGGGATCACCTAATATCGTTTTTATCCTTCATCGATTTCTCAGCGAAATTTTCTGTAAACTTCTCGCATATGTCAGCCCATGCATTATTTTTTTCAATTCTGTTGCTGTAGGATTCGCATTTGTAATCCCATATACATGGATATTTTTGGATTTCACTGATAAATGTATCCGTATCAAAAATATTCTCCATTGCAAACAACTTGTCGATGCACTCGTTCAGGTACAAATGACTTCGAACGCGACGGCGCAACGCGGTTCATACGACCACAAGATTGTGGTTCGTGTACGGCGGATGCAGCAGCGACCACTCGGCGGAGATCGACTGCAAGTAGACTGCAGATGCCCGTTCTGACTGCAGTGAACGCCCGTGTACGTATTGTACAGTGTTTCTTATGGGTAGCTTGAGTTCGCCGAAACGCGACGCCAATTCTGTGGTCGGGTCGACCGCAAAATGTGGCTCGTGTACGGAGGCTCTAATTGTCAACTTCACAGCTAGTAGTAGAAAAAAATATCTATCTATATACTAAAAGACTATGGATTACGAATGCTTTATTATTTTAATAATCTCTCAACAACAAAAATAGACCATAGCTATCTTTTGCACTCTCCAACTGCCATTTTCTGTGGCTCATTATCGTTTTGTTGTTTGTTTCAGAGGTTCTATTACAGATGGAAGTAGTAGGAATATGCGGTTCAGACGTACATTATTTTGTTAGTGGACAATGCGGTCCATTTATAGTGAAGGAACCCATGGTTATTGGTAAGTTGAAACAAAATTTTCAAAAAGTGGTAACAATTACTTTAAATTCGAATTTCCTTTGAAGGTCACGAAGCTTCAGGTACCGTAGTCCAAATTGGAAAAAATGTCAAGCATCTCAAACCAGGTAAACTAATCTTTTTCATGTATTACATTTTTCGGGCAAACCTATCCAATTTATACAAAATGACCCTTCGATTTCACCAAAATTTGACGGTAGCTATATATCTTTTTTCTTTGACAGGCGATAGAGTTGCTATTGAACCCGGTGTACCTTGCCGCAATTGTAAATATTGTAAAACCGGCTCCTACAATCTATGTCCGGATGTCTTCTTCTGCGCTACTCCTCCAGATGATGGTAATCTTTCAAGATACTACGTCCACGATGCTGACTTTTGCTTTAAGTATGTAAAATTGTATTTCCTTTTTTTCCTCATCTGTATTATCAATTTTTTTAGACTTCCCGATAATATGAGCTTTGAAGAAGGTGCTTTGATGGAACCTCTATCTGTCGGTGTTCACGCTTGTAAAAGGGCCGGTCTAGAATTCGGAGACGTTTGCCTTATTACCGGAGCTGGACCAATTGGACTTGTCACTTTGTTGTCTGCTAAGGCTATGGGGGCATCAAAAATTGTTATCACAGGTAAACCTAGAAATTAAATTGTAATATTTTTGTAAACAAAAATGTCTTTGTAGATGTGCTAGATAATAAATTGGCAACGGCTAAACAGTTGGGAGCTGATTACACCATTAAAATTGACAAAAGCATGACTGAAACCGACATCATCAACAAAGTAGTAGAACTTTTAGGCGAAGAACCGAACAAATCTTTCGACTGCACTGGAGTAGAATCGTGCATTAGAGTTTGTGTCGCTGTAAGTACAAATCGTTTTTGTTAAAATCTAAGTCCAGAAAACCAACTTATTATTTTAGGTAACTGCTCCAAAAGGATGTGCAGTACTAGTAGGTTTAGGAAAAGTTGAAATTACCGTTCCTTTAAGCAAAGCCTTGGCGAAAGAAGTTGACATTAAAGGTATCTTCAGATACGCTAACGAGTAAGTTTACTTCATAAATTACTGATTCAGTTTTTCTGTATTATAATTTTTGTTACAGCTATCCAACGTCTATAGAAATGGTACAGTCAGGAAAAGTGAATGTAAAACCTTTGGTGTCCCATCACTACAAGCTAGAAGATTCACTAAAAGCCTTCAATACCGCCAAAACACAAGAAGGAAATCCTATCAAGGTTCTAATTCACGCTAATCCTAACTGGAAACCATCGTAATCTGTATTACAAATGATGTTTTATTTAATATTATGGAAGTGAAAAAAATGATTATATATATTTTTTGAGTATGTATGTTTGTATTATTATTGTTATTATTAAAGACAAGCTTTTGCTGAATTTGTTATTTTTTTCGCATAAAAATTGAACATTAAACGTTGTAAAGATCGGGAAATAGAGAAAAAAGGTCAACAAATTCATTCAGGCCGTTAAAGTTCAAAGCAATTCAAATCTTTGGGACATAGTTTACTGAACAAGGCAGTCAAGGAACCGACCTGGTGACTGGACACTGAACCCTGAGGAATCATCTACACAAAATGAACAAAATTAATGAACCTATATGAGCAGTCTAAGCTAGTATGGGATTGTGTGCGGGCCCTAAATACACTGGGTGAGCGTAGTAATGTTACGGTAGCCTGGGTATCGGGGCACGAGGGTCATAGGGGCAACGAAATAGCGGATGAAATGGCCAAACAAGGCTCATCAATGCCATTCGTTGGGCCGGAACCCTTCTGCGGCGCTGCAAAAACCATAACAAGAATAGGAACAAAGAAGTGGGTAGCACACAAATCTTTGAAATGATGGAGGAGCTCACCAGGACAGAGGCAAGCGAAACAGTTCATATTAGAACACTCGCCAAAATGTACAGACAGCAGATCTGATGGCTAAAGATAGGAAAACTGTCAAAGCTGTAGTGCAGGGTCTGTTACACCCGCCGCACACGCTCGCACTCGCACTTGTTCACGTAACTGCGCCAATGTGGCACTGGCAAAGTGAACACTTGCCTGATCCGCATTTGCTCATGTAGTTTCGATTCGCAGTTTGTCTATTTGCGATGGAGGCTATAGATGTCAGTTCCGAATCAAATGCTGACAAAGAATTTTTACATAGACTTTCATTGGTAAGAAGTGCAAAAAGAAGAAAAACTTGGAAGAGTTCATATTAAAAGAGAAGAAAATCTCACGGAGAATTTGTGAATTTTTAAAAGAACAATTTAAAAAATCATCTCCGTCTATTTTAGGGATGAATTTAAAGAAGAGCATGAATTAATTGAAAGTGACTTGAAATACAAAGGTTCTGGTGGTCATGGAAGAATTAGCTCTGAGGAGAAGCTGTTTCAAAGAGTTTTGCGGCTCAAAAAAAATAAACCTTCCACTCGTCTTCACTGCCACTCGAAAACTGTGGCTCGACGGCTCGGCCCGACCACAAGTGTCGCATCGGTTGACCTGCGCGTACACGCTCATGTACGTTCCTGTTCCAACACGTGAGAGCAAATGTGGTGTTATTATAAATACCGTAGGTTTGAAACTGCAACACTTGCATGAGGCTCGTGCCCACAAATGCGAGTGCGACCATGTGCGGCGGGCCTTGTATGCTCAATAGGCATTTAAAGCTGATGGGATTGACAAACGAAGATAGGTATGTGCAGGTTTTGTCACCTAGAAGAAGAAACGGCAGAACACATTCTATGTCAGTGCGATAGCCTGCATTAGGCGAAGAAAAGCCATTGGCAGATAGCTATATGAATGGTTCAGTCTCCACACTAATAGACTTTTTTTAAAGAGAATGGGGCTGGAGGTTGGAGAATGTGATCTCTAGAGTTTAGAGGACCACAATAGATCTGAAAAGGTAGCAGTGGAATAGGTCAAAAGCCACCTCATAAAATCTATCTATCTATCTGTCTATCTACCTATATATATATATATATATATATATATATATATATATATATATATAT
>CAJUYH010000187.1:32798-57765 GCA_910591685.1 Galerucella tenella | reverse complement strand
TATATATATATATATATATATATATATATATATATATATATATATATCTATCTACAGTCAAACATGTAGAAGACACGAAGCTTCTGGAATGGAAGTGGATAACATGGGAAAGGGTACAAAGATTCAGTTCAACTGCCTGGGCTGTTGAGAACAACCCAAACGAATGAATGAATTGTGCTGTCATCAGTCCTTGACAAGTGTGCAAAAAAATCTCAGCGTTTAAAGTGGGTAAAAATCGAGTTAAAAGGTCTTTCTATCAAAAATTAAAACATGAATATATTGATCTTGTCGAGGAACATTAAATTTTAACTGTGGCGAGTCGAGACAATATCTACAACTATAGCTACAAGACGAATCCGAATATTTTTGCTGGAAGACACGCCTTATATCTTCCCGTGTGAAACCCTATTACGTAATATACTATTACATGACGTCCTCGTAGAATTTTTTTAATACAAATTGTCCCAGTACGCCTCTGGTATTTGCCTTAGTATGTTTATGATTTACATCCCATACATTTCAATCGAATTTATCTATCGCTCTTTTCTATCCTTCTTGAACCGAAACCAATCGAAGATCAATGGCCTTTATCCAATCATTGGAGAAATAGATTTCGATTTGGACTAGTAGGGCCACAGAAGAACGAGGAGATAACCGTTACGCTCTCAATATTTCCAATAACTTGTGATATTTGATAGGGAATACCTCGTAAAATCAATACATACAAAATAATATCTAAATTTCCGATTGGAAATTGGAAGTTCGTTTTCGCGTCTGTAACTATATTCTATTGTCTATCTAGATCGAATTTAAATGAAATATATCAAGATTAAGGTAAATTTAAAATGCTAAAATCCATAGGCGTAGGTTGAGGGTAGCTGTGTTTCATATGAAGTCGTTTTATGGGAGTATTTATGGGAATCTTAGGGGAAGATGGTAAAGTATTTATATTTTGGATACTGGATACCTACTGTGTGAGGGATCTTGCCAATCATAAGTTTATAAAAGTCTATGGGATTAGTGTGACACTACTTTGTGGTATTTGAAACCCACACAGGGCACACAGTAGTGTCATATGTAGTACTTTTTCTAACTTTCGTAATTTATTGCGTATTAGTCCTTGTCAAACCTTCAAACAACCCTATTTATCACAATAAAAGTGGAAGCATTCGAAGTACTCTGTATAGATATTTTAAAATGTGTGTAGTCGTCTAATCGTGCTGGAAATGCATTAAACATTCCAATCACCTCCTCGACGTTATGCTCGCCTGATGTTAGGCGGGCCGAACGAAGTCTATACATTCCTTTTCCCGCATTCTTACCATATTTCAAAGTAGTATCAGAATTCTTTACAGAGGGCAACCAAAAATATAGAATTTATATATAGGTGTAAATATTTTTAATATGGAATTACTTTTTTTATTTGGAAATTTTTGGCTTGGTTTGTACGATAAATGATGATAAAACTAATTACATGAATCCATTTATGATCAATTGTTTGAAAGAGTAAAAAAACTTGGCAGCGGTGGGATTCGAACCCACGCCTCCGAAGAGACTGGTGCCTTAAACCAGCGCCTTAGACCGCTCGGCCACGCTACCTATAGAAAGTGGTGATTAAAAACGATATAAAGCATAGTGGTAAAGTATTTTTATACCAAAATAAATTTTTGTTTGGAAAATTACCAAGTTATTTAGGTGGTCGAATTAAGGTTGTTTGGAACCATAGGACCAGAATCGTGGTTTGGTTTTCCATGATCTAAGAAACAGACCTGACCTGAGAATAACATGCAATAAAGCCATAAAAGTATTAGCCGTCACAGGGTCGTATTTATTTTTTTGGCGAATAATAAATTATTACCTGAAACTCTATAAGACATCTGAGTCATTCTTATTATTATAAATTTACTTAGTACTTTTTCTTTTCCATCAGGTACAGTGCGGCTTTGCACGGTAAATCCGAAGAGTTTTATGCTTTTATTTTGCATCTCAAGCCTAAGTCAAGTCAAGTCAGTTTCTTAGATCGTGAAAAGAACTATACGTGCTTTCGACAAGAGCTAATAGGTGGCTAATATTCAAATCTTGAGATACAAAAAAATACCATAAATATGAAATATCTAGCATTTTTAAAATAAGTAAGTAGGAAAGACCCATACACTGGATTGTTTATGTTTTAAGTACATCCAAGACTTATTCCCTTCAAAGACATCTATGCCTACTATTGTTGAAGCATAAAGATTGTAGGTATTTTCATTTTTAAACTTACCTAGGTACCTATATCACTTAATACCTAAAGATTTTGAAAAGAAGAGGGTGTTTCATTACTTATTGGAAATATTCCAATTCTATAATGCTAAGTTTTGAGCTAAGCAGGTACTTAAGAAATGTTTTATACAGGGTGGGGCAATCTTCTGACATCGGAGGATTACATCGTTGTGGTGAGAGATAGAACTTTGTAATTTTGTGTGAACTAATACAGCTACTGAGGGCACATTTTGAAAATACTTTCGATTCTACAGGGTGTTCCAAAACCACGTAGCAGCACAAACTTACATTTTTTTAAATGGAACGTACTATATTTTGTTCAAGAATTGGAAAGATCTCACCGAGAGCGTTACAAAAATATAGCACTCTAATATATTATAAGGGTGTTTTACAAAGATATGGCCAATTATTAGAAAAAAAGACCTCCTCTTTAACACTCTGCAGAACAGTAAATTAAAATAAATCAACAGGTCTTTGTGTTCAAATGTCATACACACATCATCGGCTGTGCTCAGTATTAATTACTTTTTTTATCTTTGGCTTCTTTAATACAGGGTGAAACAAAACGCAAATCAAGCAATATCTCAAAATTTTTAAATGAATCACCCTATAAGTCTTTTTACAATTTGTTAGTACAATTAATAAACTTTCAAACGATGTAGTAAACTTAGGGCATGAGTTAATGGAAAATCGTAGATATTTTATGAAAATGGTCAAAAACAAGTATTTTACGTACACAAATTAAATGGTATTAAATTTTTACATGCAACCTCTTGTAAATTTTAACATTTCTAAGGCATACATTTTAATCGTAATTTTGGATGCATCTACAATATCTAATCAATGAAATAAAATGTTTGCTAATACCGTAGGTACCTGGAATTATAAAAAATTCCATATTTTTTCATGTTTCACTTTCAAGAATTGTTATTATGGGCTTGTTTGAGAATGGGCAAAACATAATCAAGCCATACTTTTGATTACATCAAGTGGGCTACTATCAAAATAGTATCTACTAAAAAATGTCAAAAAAATATTGCTGTATTCTTCGTTTGTGTTGTGGAAGTTGATTCAAACACAATAGTTAACTTGTGGTTCCAACAAGATGGAGCATCTTTATATCACGTTCGTTGTGTACGTCAGTGGTTAAACAGACATTTTACCGACAGATGGATAGGACGTGGTGGAACAATTTCGTGGCCTCCTCTATCTCCAGATCTCACACCGATGGATTCCTTTTTATGGGGATACATCAAGCAACTTGTGTATCAAACGGAGCCTACTACCAGAGAAAGAAAGGATTCGTAACGTATTTTCCACAATAACTCCAGCCATGTTGGAAAGAGTAAGATCCTCGTTTTTAAAAGGATAAACTTCGATACTTTTTATAGAATGTCAATGTACATTTATGTAAATGTGAGTGTTCTTATAATGTTGGTTTTCAAAAATAGAAAAAGTTGGAAAATAAAATACAAGCTTGCATTTCACATAACTAAGATAATATACTGTTTGTGATGAATAATTATTTCGTAAAGACTACAAACTGCTTTTATATTTATTAGTACTATAATGGCATTAGCCTACTTACAGTAAACAATAGTATATTAAGTATCAAGAACCGTAAGGGTTGTTTACCGGTCGACGGCAAAACGATTAATTTTAACATAATTATATAGGGTGTATGGTACCTACACCTTCCACACTATAATATGTCACATAATAGTGGCAGTTGAAATATTACCAATTAATAATGAAATACCCTGTATAAGTGTGTAATAAAAACATTATTTTTTTGGTGATATAACATCAATTGAGACGTAGATCCTTAGTTTATTTAATTTATCATAGAATTAGAAAATAGAGCAATGATATTTTTTGAAAAAAAAATATAATCCTCCATATACCTAAGTATTTCGAACGTTCGCGGCCCACTCAAACTAGTGAACAAAAAAATACCTGAAAATAAAAGAAAAACAAACACGTAAACGATGACTAAGGAATTCCATGAGTCTAAAACGAAGTGGGCGATACGTCTAAAAATCGTCGCGACGCCACTGAAAAAATGGAACGTATAAAACTGAGTGTGGCCTAAAATTTTCGTAGTTCACTTTGGGATTGTATTCCCGATTATTAGACGGTAGTGCCAGGTGACAGTGATTCAAACTTTTTCCAAAACAAAATGCCAGGACCTTCCAGACCCCTGTGGCAAGTAAGTTATTAGATATTTTTTTGAAAAAGTTCGATGCTCTTTTTTGATATTTTGCCAATAATGTTTGACGAACTACATGTTTTTGAAATATTTCGATTTACTAAAATATTTTATGTACCTAATTGAAATTTATTTTATTTTCCATTCAGAGATTTCTAATTTTCTTTTCTTATTTGGAAGATTACGAAGCATGAAACATTATAGGTATAATTAAAGTGATTCATGTGAGGTTATTTTTAAGTTTTTAATCTGCTTACGACTTCTATTTCAGTTTGTGCTGAAATTTGTGTCATAATTTGCTAAATTTAAGTAGAGCAGTTTATATTTTACTGAAATCGTTTGTAAATTTAGCAACGCTTTTGTAAATGACTCACCGACTGTTGAAAACTAGAAAAGAAAATAATATTCGTTATAAGACACGACATTGAAAAATAAATGGACTAAATAATTGAAAAATTATATAAAAAGTTTATTAATAATAAAGTACGTAGTGGATGCTCATAATATGTACATAAAAGGTGTGTAAAATAAAGTAATATTAAGAAAAATTAAATATTTATTATAATTTTCAACTTATTTTGGGAAATTTTGGATACAAAAATGAGATCTACCGTGTACGTATAAGTTAAAAACCATCATAAATATTTTATGTTTCTTTTTTGGTAATCGATTTTTAAAGTTCTAAGTCTCCTATAAAGAAATTCGCTGGTATATTATCGAAAACTTTTTGTAAAATATCCAGCATAATATCTTCTATAGTTTTCGATAAAATAGGATTCAGTGATTCAGCTACAGGCCTCCAGTTGGCGTTCAAATATGCATTTGTCGACTCCTCTGCAACAGAAAAAAAATACAGTCATACAACAGATTTATAAAGAAGATAATATATATTTTCTCAAGGAGTATGAGCGTGAATCTGAAAAGCATCTGATCCCTTTACCTATTCGATAAAACTGAATAAGAGCAGAGTAGCGTAGTGGAATCATGCTAGAGGTCCGTGGATCTAAACCACGCACTCTCTGTCAATATTTTTTTTATTTTCTCCAAGCTTAATCATACCCAAGCAAACATTTAATCCTACTTTAGTAAAAATAGCAATTTGCAAAGAAGTTATCATAATTTTTTAATATTGCTTACAACTAATGCTTTTATTCCAAATTTTAATTTTAAGAATTAATGAATAGAGTTATTATTTTCCCCTTTCTAATGTATGTTTCAAGTAACGCACATTATGTGCCTTTCCTTTCAGGAATTACTTACTGTAAACCTTCTTCAAAAATTTTCTATGTTCTCAATCTCAATCTCAATCATTTGCCTTCCCCTTCTCAATAAATTTCTAATATTTTGCATCTATTATTAATACAACTTATTACAGATCACAACTCCAATAGACCTCCAATAACCTATTGTCCAAGCTTATTATTTCTTGTCCTTCTAACACATTACGTTGGAAGAAATGGAAAAAAGGCAGGATCCGGACCTGTATTAATAATGACCTTGCACGAGTTTTCTTAATACTTTTCTAAATTTAACTTTGGACTGTTTTTTTAAAAGTTAACTTAAATAAATGTTTACCTAATGCTTTTATACCGTCGAATAAATTACCCATGTGTAATTTTAAACCACCAATGCTAAATTTAACGTGGGCTTTGTTCACTTTGAAAAAATCGAATCCATCGTGCTTTTCCATAATAACGTCACTTTTAACGTTGATTTCCAGATTTTCTAAAAAAAACAAGTAATATTAAAACTAGGATAATAGGATAATAAAAAATAGGATAATTATTTATTGGCCATAAACAAGGCTTCACTACTTTTGTGAACTCAGGTACGGACTAAGTTCAATGGTTGATGCAGCAATTATTTTGTTAAATATAACTTTTTCCAGTTATAAATATGATAATTAATTTTTTCCACTACCAGCTGTGAAGTTGACAATTATTGCATCTTCTAGCCAACTGAGAAGTTGAATTTCTCTGTTAGTGGTTAATTATTTTTTTCTATTATTAACATAGGTCAATAATGGACAAATTCAAATATTTTGAGAATCCAGGGATAGTAGTTCAACGAAAACTTGTGCAAAATAATTTTGTATACCCAGGAGATTATCCTTAACGTATTTGCTGCTTGAAATTACCTATACGGATGGAATTATTTGAATAAAAATCGAAAACTGACAGTGTACTTGTCAGTCAGATGACGGAGTAAGCGCTTCTCGTGGTGCGTTTGTAAATTATTTTTAATGTTTGTCTCAAATTTGTCTAGTAATGGAAAACATTGTCTATACACCATGGTGGTGAAGACATTTATGAGCCTCGCACCTTATTTAACAAAAAATTTCCACATCAACCATTGAGCTTAGGCCCAGTGGCGGCTCCTCGAAGGAGGCTAAGGAGGCTCAGCCTCCTCAACAATTTATCCAGCAAATAGCACCAGAAATATGTTGTTGATTATTCTTCATTTTATTTCCCGTTTATCTAAAAATTTTTAATTTCACAATAAATTCTCCGTTTTCACTACTTATTTTAGAATCTCACAACAGTGCCCTGAGGCTACACTCCACAAACATTCCTCTCGAAACACGTGCTGCTCAACACAGTTGCCGTTTTTTCTAACAGTCCTATTGCTAATACCGTGAAAAAAGCGCAAATGGCAACACTCTCTGGAGGCTTAGCTTCCATCAGTTGCGATGATATACGAACCAATACGATCTACGGAATACAGAATACGAGCGTGGGTTGGTGCGTGATTGTTTTGTTTTAGATGATTAGCGGGAATAATTAAGTTTTGTTTTTTCTTGATACTTTTAAATTAATATTTGAAGAAACTGATGTTATTTTTCAAATTTTACAACATAAATTCACTGATATAATTTATTCAAGAGAGCGTTTGAAGCATCTCATTAATAAAATTTCAAGTTCCGTAATACAGAATTTCACTTTAATATTTTATTTGAAAATTTTCCAACTGATGAGGCTCCTCCCGCGAAAAGGAGGAAACCATATAATTTGGTAGACAAGAAATAGCATTATAAACAACTTTTTTATGAAATTTTAGATACTATTAAAGGTCAACTTGAGATTGGATTTTCCGATTTACATGAATTTTACAAGGTTGACGAATAAAAGCTTATTCGAATGTTTTTTCAAAAGAGTTTTCCAATACACTTTTAGATAACTTAGTTGTGAAATATAATTTTTTCCATAAAATAGCAATGCACAATGAATTATGTGAACAAAACAAATTTTTTGCCAAGAGAAGCCTATACCTTCACGTTGGTTCTTGCTGGGCAACAATTAATTTTGTCACTGAAGTAGCTGCAGGTACGATCAATGCGCAAAGGTTAAACTAATTGGCTGAATAGAGTATATTTTTATGCCCAATGTCTTAAAAAGTTCACGAGCCGCCACTGCTTAGTCCATGCCTCAGTCCATGTGTAAGCATGTTTATGAGGCCAAAACGTGTGCAAATTTAGTGTTCCTTAACGGTTACAATTTTACTAACTTCAAGGTATTCAAAAGTAAATAATAAAAAAACCATTTTTAAATTCCAGCTTTAGAACCCTATAGTTCGTTAACCAAAGGCATGCGGAGAAAAGTTTATATGAAGTAATATAACTATTTTTAGTCTTTTTATCATCTCCCAAGTTTTTGGTACAAAGTCCCTGTCTAACTTAGCTAACAGATTGTGTGTGAAAACACAATGGCAATACGGCTTCCGGTAAGGGAGGTTCAAAACTTCTAGTGATGTCCTTGTATACGCTCCTGAATACTGGAACAATTTTAAACATCAACGAGTGTATTTTATAGACAATGCTGTCAGTTTTTGATATATTATGAACGTATATACTCGTTATGTCATCAGGCAGTTTTGGTTGAGCGCGAATTTTAAGATAATGGTATTTTTATTCGAATAATTTAATCTTGATATGAAATTTCAAGCTGCAAATTTATGTTAAAAACAATCTCCTGTGTATACGAAATTATGTTGCACAAGTTTTTGTTGAACTACTATCCCTGAATTCTCAAAATATTCGAATTTGTCCATTATTGACCTAGGTTAATAATAGAAAATTATTATCCACTTATAGAGAAATTCAACTTCTCAGTTAGCTAAAAGAAGCAATAAAATTGTCAACTTTACAGCTAGTACTTTGTTTGTTGACAAACTGGGCACCTAAGGATTTATCCTCTCGTGGTAGATACTTACTTGCGTCAAACCAACAAGTTCCTTTTCCTCTTAAAGGTATTACTAGTATTCTTCCCAGAAGCTCGTAGTTTCCATCGATTCGTAGCCTTGGTAAGAACAATTTTGTGTAAAAATCGTAAGTTTTTGGATCGACACTGTTGTAAACAATTTTAGTGGCTCCAAATCCTAATACAGTTACATTTTCTAAGGAGGCGTTAACAGTAACTGGTCCACCGCCTCCTTGGAGAATCTAAAATTTAAAAATATTTTTCAGTTATTTTTCTTTAATGAGAAACTGAGCATGAAGACTATTGTCACTTAATAACACAATATGATTGTATTTTATCGGGTAAATTTGGTCTGTTTATTGTCTAGCAATAAACACCTAAGTTCAAAACGTTTTTCACCAAAGTCATCGAGTGTAGTAGGCCTGCTTGCTTCGTCTTGAAGTCTGTTGCTGATATTTTTCACTGCCGGTCATATCTTTGGCACTTGCATCAATATTTGAAAATGTGGATCGCATTGATTGGTCGTAGCCATGTAAAAATTCATAAAGAGCGCTTTCAGACGAGACACTTTGTGGCCGTCTACTAGTGCCTGAAAAGAATCGCGTGGCTAAAAATACATTACTCCTTTTCTATGTCTCGTGTGAATGCGTCTATTTTATTGTGTTTTTAGCCGCACGATTCTTTTCAGACACTAGTAGCCGGCATTTACACGAGACACAGATAAGGAATACGTGTCTCCGGCCACTGAATCGAAGTGTCTCTCCCCCTCTAGTGTCCAGACACTGTGTACTGTGTCTGTGTACGTAATACATGAACTTCCATTAGTAGTACGTACAAACGGGACACGCGTCTTTTACAATTATTTTTTCATGTTTTCTTTCAATTATGCGGTAAAGTAACAAAGCTTCTTCTACTTCCATGGTTGGATGACCAATGTATATTTAAAAATATATTTGGGTTTATTGAATCAGATACACGTGTACGACTAGTGTCTCGTGTGAAAGGTTCTTTATTACGGAATACATTTTGTGTCTTTAATCTTGATCCTAGTGGCCGGCCACAAAGTGTCTCGACTGAAAGCGCTCAAAGAGAGTAAAGCATAGCCTAGGTGCTCTTTCACACGGGCGTTTTTAATCGATCGTCAAATCTGCCGATCGGCGAGTTTGCCGACAAAAATTGTAATTCTATACGGTTAGATTGGTGCTTTCAGACGAGGGCGGCGACGGCAGAATGACCGATCGGCTGCCGCCCAAATTAAAATTTCGTCGGAGAGCACGCGGTGGCTGATCGGCGTTTTAAACGTCGAAAATATTCTAACACACACTTGTATATGGACGTTTGCACACGACACAGTAAAAAACGACCAAATCCAGCGCCGGCTCCTGTTTTCATTTGTACTTGCGTGCTTCTGGAAGGAAGATGAATAATTCTGATATTGATATTGACGTTGAAATAATGTGTAGAACGCTCCTGTTGCGGTCCTTTCCTGCATAAGTGGATGGATCAACATTTTCCTATTTCTACTTCTTCGTTTGAGCCTTTTGTATAATATGTATGCACTATGATGGCCCTTACAATTGTCCCCATTACGTTCACTTTGGAGTAACGAGAGTAAACTGGCGATCAACATGAAAACGACGCCGTGTGAAAACCTCAGTTTTGAAATTTGACGATCGGTTAAAAAACGCACGTGAGAAAGAGCACTAAGGGCATGCAAAATATTTTTATGCTTCTAAATTGATATTTTTTCCGGACATACAGGTTGGGTTAGGTTAGTTAATTGGGCTCTGGGAGAGCGAGAAAAAAAATTCTTAATGATGCCAAATTCAAAAGAACTCCATCTCAGAGAGTTGTTGAACTAAAAACTAGATTTTCACTTATTATTCTAAGGAGTTTACTGACAAAAGAAAGCATGTATCGGCAGGAACAATTATTATTCGTGAGCGATTCCGAATAGAAATGTTTAATGTTCAATGTAGAAAAAGAATCATCATTTAGTTGCAGCTGGAACACCAGCGAAACGTTGAAGAAGGAAAGAAACTTGCAAAAAAAGAGTATTATTTGAACTGCACAGCCATACAATGTTTAGTTAGTTTTTTTCTTTGTCAATTTTATAAAAATTATTTATTTAAGGTCGAATTGTAGTCGTGATCATGTTTCTTAAACAAGATGATTATGTTAATGACCACATTCGAATTCTTTACGCATGGTTGTGTTTACTTTTATATATTACTAAACCTAATAGACTTGACATGATTTATTTTATTAGTTTTTCCAATGGAATCTACAATTGACATTCTTAGATCTTGCAAAATTGTTCAGGAAAAAATTAGAACACAATATTTTTATTCCGTTGCTTACCAAACAATCTATGTCACAAATATTTAAAAATCTGAATGTACTTACATTTAATACTGGTACTTTCAACGGGTCTAAAACTTGCAAGCCTATTTCTGGAACTCCTTTGGGAATTTCGTTGAATAGAATTTGTACTGCGTGAGTTGAGCAATTTATGAACACGTCTCTTGTATCTTTGATTGAACAAGTTTTCACATATGGTGCTAAAACATAATTTATTTCAACAAGAACATAGTACATTTTATTCAAGCAGAAAGTAAAAATGAAATCTTATCAGAATGTTTCTTTTAAGCATTGACGATTTAAAAAAAATGTAATTCTCACGTTTTTTTATCAAACATTTTAATTATGCAATGTTTATGTACCTATATGTTTTTACTTTTGTACTGTACGTTGTGTGCAACTACATAAATCGACATCATTATTGGGATGAATAAAGCATTATTTATTAATTATATTTATTTAGGCCCAACTGCAGCGAATCTTCTTCTAAGTAATACTTTCATAAGTAAAACTTTATTCATTAAGTAAAACTTGGTGTAATTCAACTGCAATGTCTTATTTAGCTAAATCGACTAAAGGCAGAATGGGGACAGAGATTTTGATTTTGGTAAAAATTGAAATGTGACACTAAATTCTGATAATGAGAATGACAATTATAGATATAAAAAATATAAACAGTATAAAATTTAATCAAGTAAATGAAGAGCTGCGTCTCCCAGTGATTTATGCCCATTGTTTATGGATAAAACTATCGATCTTTTAATAGTGGTAGTAGAAATCTGACTGTTCCTTTTCGGTCATCAAAAAGCTCTATATCCATTAAATTCCATTTTGTTTGATTTTATAAACTAACTTCTCTATATTTTGATTATTTTGTCTGCAAAGTGCCAAGACATAACCTTACTTTCACATAAGTAGGACTACACTTCGACACGGTGCAGTCACACATATTTCCTAAGTCCTACTTAAATGCTTACGTAGCACCGGTGCAGTTGGACCGTTTTTGGAATGCAATAATGCCCTAACTAACAGGAACATGGGATACTACAGAGTGTTACTCAAAACTGACGAAATAACATTAATTTATTAGTAATTTTAGGTAGGTAATACTGTAATAAGTACTATTGAAAAATGCAACAATTTTTGGATTTATAAAAGAATATACAATATGTCTCCCTAAGCTAGAATCATGAGGAAAACTTTTTTATTTTTGATTTTAGGAGAAAAAGTTATTCTTCACAAAAAGTTCTGCATTATCTAAAACCTAGAATAATTGAGGTTAAGCCTATGGCAGGAAGCGCTCACTGCGCTACCTCTGCTGCAGGCAGCCAACGATGCAATTGAACCCAGGTTTTTGTTTAACAAACCCTACAAAATTCAAATAAAACAGAACACAGAGCCAGATGCTGCAAATGCAATACGCATATATACAGATGGTTCAAAAATGAAAGAAGGCTCAGGATGTGGAGTTTACTCGAGAGCACTAAGCCTAAAGATTAAGTGGGGAATGGGAAACAATACCAGCGTGGTTCAAACAGAACTGGCTGGTATCTCAATTACCACAAAAGAACTAACCAGAAGAGGAATTTCTGGCAAAAACATAATAATCTGCACTGATAGTAGACAAGCCATATTAGCCTTGAACAGACAACGTGTTATATCGAGGCTAGTACTATAAGAGTGCCACCAAGATTCAGCTGACGCCTCGGCAGATAACAATATTATAATGAGGTGGGTTAAAGGGCACAACAGGAGAAAAGGAAATCGCATTGCTGATTCTCTACCAGGGAAGCCGCTGGACTAAAAATTCTAGGACCCAGTGACACCTGCGGCCTAACGACTTCGACAATTGCGGAACTAGCCAAACGTTACACCCATGCTCAATCCCTTAAGAGATGGGGTGGAATCAAAGGATGCAATCTTACCAGGATAACCCTGGGCAACCCTGGGAAGTTGGCGCCGAAGAAATATTTGGCGATGACCAGGAAAAACCTACGTTCAACAGTAGGATTTCTGACTGGTCACTGTCAACTAAGGAAACACCTCCATACTATGGGGCTAGTGGACACACCTCTATGCAGGATGTGTGAACTGTCAGGCATGTCTTATGCGAGTGTCCGGAGTTATCGTCAATAAGAGAGTGTGTGTTCGGTGAGTCTTGGCCTACACCTGCCGATATAAAGGAGATGTCTCCTAGTGACCTGTCCACCTTCCTGAGAAGGACAGGATGGACAATGACCTAGGAGGACAACTCCTCGGGAGGATGTACAATGGGTCACATGTGGCCTAAGTGCTGTGAGCCTACACACTCACCCTCCCTACTCTACAGATACAGATGTAATCACATTCATTTAAATTGAAACTTCAGATCATTTTATTAAATGTTTCTATTTTGCATGAACATTTATCTCTTGTGATTATGAAACACATGATAATATTTTAGTTTTTCCATGTTTTTTAATAATTTTGCATTTAAAACGCGGAATAAGTGTATTTTGATTACTTTTGCAAAACACGAAACTCGTCATAAAATTAACATCATATTGATGTTAGAAACAAACAAACTTAATTTTTACTCATACCAATGCTTCGAGCATTTTAAATTAAATTAAATTAAATTTAAAGGCGTACTTAACTTTTTGATGAAACTTGGGTAAAACCTCGTATACGACTGAAAAATTTGATATTTGATGACTGTATTCTAGGATTTAGATAATGCAGAACTTTTTATGAAGAACAACTTTTCTTCCATATATTAATAATAAAACTGTTTTCCATTTGATTCCAACTTTCCAAAAATCAGGTTTATATAGGATCAAATATTCTCATTGTAATGCAGCTTATATTAGTAAAACACAAAAAATCTGGAAATAAGATATACCTAAGCCTTAAAAGACCCAGATAGGTCAAATTAAACAAAATTTTGTAGCTTTAGTCTTTATCTATGAATTTTTATATATATCTGAGTTTAAAATTGAATTTTTTTAAGAAAAAATATTGATCAGGGCAGAAGTTAAGCTCTCGTGGTACTGCTATGTATGGTACATCAAAACATGAAACTTTTAGATTAAAAAAATATATATAATACTCACGCTGCTCATTTAAAAATCCATATACTGAGTGAACACAACCGATTAAAAAAATAATTACCAACTGATAGATGTTCATGTTTTCGTTAGAGGGCCGTAATGATCACTAGTTGGGTTCTTGCGTTTTCTACCGATGCATACTCGTAGTGTACCTAGTTTTCGCTTTCACTATTAGTAATACAATTTTTCTGTTACTGCCACCTTGCATTACGTAATTTTATACTGTTTGAAGACGGTAGGAAAAAAATTGTAACATTTACTCTTGATTATCTCATCTAACAAACAAAAAAGCAAACAAAGAAATATGCGGTTAGTTATATTACATCAAGAGAATTACGTTTTTTGAAGGTATGGTTTAGATACAGGGTGTTGCAAATAAAGAATCCAAAAATTTAAGCTTTTCTATGAGTATTATGGCATCGGATATTGAATGAGTTAAATATCTTTGGAAATGCGTCGGGCAGAGGAAATAGAAAACAATTTTTTAAAAGTATCATTTGAGAAAAAAATCAACTACGAACAGATTTTTATTTTTAATCATCATTAAACTGGCTTTTAATTTTATAAGTCAAAAGCAATAATTCGCGAGATGCTAAAATACTCATTCCATCCACCTTTTTCCTTCTTGAAGGTTAATTCCTTACCCTTATGAAAATATAACAATAACCTTAGTTCTTAAACGAAAGATTAGGTGTACATGGTCCACAAACGTCTTTATCAATCTTTAACCCACAAATTAAAGGGTGATCTTGAGTATAAATAACTTCTACTACCCGCGGGTCGCCGAAGTACAACATTTTTTGGTAAGAAGAATTCCACTAAATTAAAGTTGTATATGTTTCAAATGTCAATTTCTCGTCAAATTTTTGTTCACTCTCCTTTCTCTCTGCTGTTCTACTCCCTGGTTTACAAGAAATGAATCCCTGATCAGCTGGAATTGAAGCTTGTAAGTTTTTTGGTAAGTTTGTAAGTCAGATGGTTGTCAGACTTACTGTACACTGTATTTCATTCAAATAATAGGAGCTTCACAAATAACACATGGCGCAGTCAGTACACTGTCTCTGAATTGAATTAAATAATAATTAAAATGTCAGACAACGAAAATAAAAGCAATCAACAGAGAAGTTATGTGATTCAAGAGCAACAGATTCAGGTGCACAGAGAGATCAATTAAACAGTCACCACACTTAGTGAAGACAGCCGGAGATCGAAAAAAAGATACCTTATCTTTTGTTCCCTACATTCCATACTTAGCAACACTACAAAAAGATGGCATTTTAGATAATTTCAAGAACTTTTATCCGTTGTTTAACAGTAGGTAAACAATGAAAACTATATGACATGTGCCTTCCAGAACAAAATGACCAATCTGTTACTAACGTCATTTTGGAATGGTCTATAGACGTTGTCCTGTCCTAACCTCTTCTTGTTTATTATGATGCAAAAGATCTCCAAGCAACGATTTACACAGATTATTAAATTATATTTACCACCATTTTTTGTCCAAAGTGAATTTTTCAAATATAATTTCTTTCCATAAGTAGGTAGAGTTTGTTCAGCCATCCTTTGCCGTTACGTCATAATGGGTGACGTATTCTGCCTATTTACTTATGTCTTATATTACTTGAATGTTATTTTACGCTTAACGTCAAAATTATAATCAATGACATTGTTAAGAAATGTTTACAAAATATGACAACTGAACTGTCAAAAGTAACAGATAAAATGTATGTCGACCTTAGATAAGAAATACGTTAATGACGTCATAATTCCGTCTCATCCATTTCATGAATGAGAGAGCAAACTGGACAATGTATGACGTAACGGCAAGTGATGGCTGAACAAACTATACACCACTTAGCGGTCCAAGCTTTGATACGAAATTGGTGACATGGTCTTTTATCTTCCCATTTAAAATTTAAATTTTGAAGAAGTTATTCTTCTTTAGATAATATCCATAATATCACGTGCGATCCTTTTCCCTTCCCACCGAAAATAGATTAATGTAATAAACAAATTAACTTATGAAACTATTGTAAGTTTTTTTTTTGTGAAATCTAATAATTTTAATAACGACTATTATGAATTTCCTTTTGTTATAAAATTTTGCACAATTCTAAATAAATTCAGCTGCTTGCAATAATACATGAATATCTATAATCAACATGTCGACATTTTTAACAGTGGTGTGCGCAGACTTTTTTATTAGGGGAGGCAAATATCAAATCGGAATATTTTTAAAGTGTCAAAAGGAACGTACCAAACGTTCAAGTTTCAATAAAATCGCATCTCTCCTGAGACGTCTACCTTTACATCACAGTACCTCTGGCACCATCCTTCCTCAACACAAAACTTTGACAGCGCCAAAGATGACAAAATAAATGTTTTCCACTACTAGCTGTGAAGTTGACAATTATTGCTTCTTCTAGCCCAGTGAGAACTTGAATTTCTCTATTAGTGGTTAATAATTTTCTATTATTAACCTAGGTCAACAATGGACAAATTCGGATATTTTGAGAATTCAGGGATAGTAGTTCAACAAAAACTTGTGCAACATAATTTCGTATACCCAGGAGATTGTTTTTAACATAAATTTGCAGCTTGAAATTACATATCAAGATTAATATCTGAATAAAAATACCATTATTTTAAAATTCACGCTCAACCATGTCTGATGACATAACGAGTACGTTCATAATATATCGAAAACTGACAGTATACTTGTTAGTCAGACGTCGGAGTAAGCGCTTCTCGTGGTGCGATTATGAATTATTGTTAAGGATTGTCTTAAATTTGGCTAGTAGTGGAGAAAAAATTGAATATACATCATGGTGTTGAAGACATTTATAAACCTCGCACTTTATTCCGCTCGGGACAAAGCCCCTCGCGAAATAATTTTGGTGCTCGGTCAGTAATAATACTCATCACCACCTTGGTGTATAATCAGCGACGGATTAAGAGAGGGGCTTGCTGTGGCTATAGGCCCAGGCCCGAAGGGCCCTTGCTTAGGGAAGAAATTTATAAATTCCAATTATGGACACGATTTATGAAATTGAAACGGAACAAATTTATATATTATCTGTATAACAAAGAAGCATAAGAAATATTTATTAATTTGTTGCAATAAATTGAAATCAATGCCTTGTTATTAAAACATTGTAATTGTTAATAATAATTCTTTCTATTATTAAACTAGGTCAATAATGGACAAATTCAAGTATTTTGAGAATCCAGGGATAGTAGTTCAACAAACACTTGTGTAATATAATTTTGTATACTGTAACCCAACAAGTTGGCGTCAATTTGTACCATAACATGTTGGCCAATTTGCAACATGTCTTACCGGCATCAACTTGCAACCTCCCGGTGAACGGTAACCGGTGTTCTCTCCGCTTTGACTCAAGACTGGCAGAAAAAGATCATCACCGGCACGTAGAACTCTTAATAGGTGGATTTTTTGGAACCATCATACAAGAAAGAAGGCTGGTACAGAAACGAAAACTTGGGCGCCAACTTATTTTTTATTATCCTCGTAATTCTTTAAAAGTGGTTAAAATGAACAGGTGTCCCACATCAAACAGAAAAGCGGCATAGAAATAACAACAGAAAAGGCCATACATCTTAGAACAAAGGGTAGGGACGTGTGCTATTTTAAAACAATTTTGTTTTCATTTTTATATTTTTTTAGAGCGCCGGAACGTAGAAAAGGGGGTTTTAGCGATATTCGTTTTATAGACAAAGGCTTAGAAAAAGGGATTAAAAAGAAATTACTTGGAAGTTATGATAGAAGTAGATACAAAAAACAACGTGACTCGTGACTATTGCCTGGCAACGAGTTTTCAGAAAATCTGTCAAATTATTTTCAATTTATTCTCACTCTTTTGTTATATTATTACTGATTATTAACCTAGGGCAATAATGGACAAATTCAAATATTTTGAGAATTCAGGAATAGTAGTTCAACAAAAACTGTTGCAACATAATTTTGTATATCCAGGAGATTGTCTGTAACATATTTGCTGCTTGAAATTACCTATCAAGATAAAATTATTTGAATAAAAATGCCATTAGTTTAAAATTTGCGATCACCCAAAAATGACTGATGACATAACGTGTTCATAATATAATGAAAAGTGAAAACTGACAGTGTACTTGTCAGTCAGACTCATGGTGCATTGATAATTATTTTTAATTTTTGTCTTAAATTTGGCTAGTAGTGGAAAAAATTGTATATACACCATGGAGTTGGAGACATATTCGGCTAGGGGCAAAGCCACTGGCGAAATAATCTTGGTGCTCGGTCAATGACAATAGTCTTCACCACCTTGGTGTATAATATACTATTCTGTCATCCTTGACAGCGGCGCTGAGTAAACAAAGTGTCTCCTTGGAACGCAACTAAATTTTGTATTCCCTACAAATTTGCTGTGCTATTTTAGAAATTGATATAAATCAAAATATGAAATAAGATTATTGAAGAAAAGTAATTTTTATTAATTCGTAAAAACCTCAATTGGTAACAGCACTGCTTATAATCTTCAAATGAAATCTATTTGAAATTGTTCTTTCCACAAAAACATTATTTTGAATCATGATAAAGAGTCTACCGATAAAAAGAAGTTGGAATATTTTGAACAATTTTATGGGTCAGTATTGGTAGTTACTGTAATGTCTGTTATTAGCTAATATCAGCCAATTAAACACATTTACACTTCAAGTGAAAGTTGTTGATACTTTTACAAGTCTGCGTTTTATCTTAATAGATAACTATGACGTAACTTGGTACATTAAATAGATCAACTTGGTCAAGGTCAAACTATTATTGATCTAGTTTGGTCAAAATTATTCAATGGAAGAAGTAATTTTTTTTGTTACAGTTATAGTTGTAACATTGTTGAATTTGTTATTATGAGAACGTTTTTTTTTATAAATGATATTTTTATTGTGTGCTAACTACTTTTGGCAACTCTTTTTAGAAGAAAACTTGAAAGATATTTATTAGCGGTTTTACAATAACATTAAACACATCAGTTTTATTTTTGGAAAAACAGCTGGAGTCGAAAATAGTTTTTAATGTTGTCTACCACCCACCGTTCCATAATTCAGGCAATTGATTAGATTCATTTTCCAGTTTTATTGTCTAGATCAGTTTTATTTATGGATAATATTATAACTTTGGTTATTATTTATTTCAAAATATTCTTCTATAATGTTAAAAGGAAATAATATACAAAAGTAATTCTAAAAGTATATTGTAAAATTTAAAAACATCTGTATTGAACAACAAAAAATTATTACCGAGTAACTAGAGAACGTTCTTACAAAAAATAAAATCACACATCCAAAAAAAATCAATATTATGACAAAAAATTAACACCTGTTAAATAATTACATTTAAATCTTACGTAATTTTTAAAATACCATTCATCAGGTGAAAATTTTTACATATGTCGTGTATTTCCAAAACCTCCATGTCCAGATTGAGAAGCGCCTTTGTTGAAACCCATTTGAAGGTTAAGTTCTCCTTCGTGCGCTCTAAGTTGAGCATCGGTGAAGGACCTTTTGTTTTCGTCGGCCATCTTGGGTCCTAACGTGGGTCCGTTCCATTCGGGATGTTTTTGAGTGATACGACCTAACGAAAATAAAGATATTGCTACCTGTAACAAAAAGAATAAAAAAAAGAATAAGTAATGCCACAAGGAACTTACAGAAGATATTTAACAAAAATAAAGTTTTAATTTGTTATCATAAATTTTTGTTAGAAATAGGTAAAATTATTGAGAAAATAAATAGCATAGTTTCAAAAATAAATGAATTGGGAAGAACTGGAAGAAAAGAAATTGAGAATAACTCTAGAATTCAATTAGATAATAGTAGATAAGCAATGAGGGTTCTGAACCAGCCTGGGTGTTTCGTCAAAATGGGACTATAAAAATAATTAGCTAACTAGTGTGCTGTGAGGTGACGCACGACATATGAACCATGCGCGAAATACAAAAAATACATTAGCACTGGTCGGGCGGGATAACTGGCGATGGTTATGTGACGTAGATTACCTAATGACACATGGTTATGCGACGCTCGTTGTAAATTTAGAAAAAAAACTAAGTATTTTGTTGTTGAGAGAGTAATACACAGTCCTTCTATGATGTCGCGTGTATTTCGAAAAATAAATTCCTAATATTCTATTTTTTGCAAGATGTTGTTTTTTCAGCTGCTCCATAAAAAAGAAGTATGTAGATAATTTAAATATGTAATAGATAATCTCTGATTTTAATATAGAACGTAAGGCCAATATTTAATAAATAACATTCTGCTGACAAGCTATTGTTTAGTACTTCCACAGCAAAAAACCATGTGATTTCAGAATGGGAGGTCGATCTCACATAATCTCTGACCTGTGCTAATGCCCTTTTTGCATTTCGTAGTACTTGGGGGGAGCCATACACCTTATATTACACTATTTATTAACTAATTTCCATTTTCATAGCCCCCTATTGACTAAACGTCCATGCTGGTCCAGAACCCTCTTTGTTTATCTACTAATAATTATTTCTTACTTGGGCAATGTTCCTCCTTTCAAATAAATCGGCAGTCTGGAAGATTTCTTCTTCAGGTAACCCGTATTTTTTGGCTGCAGCTTGGAATCTTTGAATATTTTCCATCAATTGGAAATTGGTCCCTTTTGTTTGAATTTTTTTTATACATCCAGGTGTTAGTTTGTTCATGAGGTTGCATAGCACGACACCGTCTTTAAGAATATCTTCGAATTCTCCTTTAGGTACAGGTTCTCCCAAACACCCGAAGATCCAGTTGATCACCTCAGTTTCTACGTCCTTGTTACGCTTCTAAAAAAAATTATAGTGGTTAAATTTACTATCAAAAACAAACAAATAATGAACATACCAAAGGGACATACAAAATAAAATATAAGGATATTTTTGTTAACACTGTAAACATTGGGAGTTAATTATAAGTTTTTAAAAGTGAAACTCTTGAAAAACGTCGCAAGTGACCACAAACAGCTGTTGGCTTTCAGGAATTCCTTCTAGTAGAAGACATTATTTATAATCCGATATATTTTCGGAAATATTTGGTGACTGTTGTCAATTTTCAGAATGATAAGTGTGTCAAGATGTTTTTGAAAAACTGACTTAGAGAATATTGTAATGTTTAGGATTATTGTTTAATAATTTACTGAGTTTCTGAGATTGGCCAGTCAAGGATAATTCAAATGAGCTTTAGTTTTAAATTTATATCATTGTCTGTACTTAAAAATAAAACTCAAGCGTACAATTGCATTAAAAAAAGGGTGCACGTATACAGCATGTCAACAAAACTGACAAGTTGACACTAATGACAGACGTCCTGAGGAAAAACAATCATTTTAGACCTATTTTTTGGTTGCTTTGTTTTGATTTGATGTTTCTTTTATTATAAACCGTCAGATATAGCTTTTTAAAATACTTAAACAATTAAAAAACAATGTCGAATGTCTCAGTATTTATTATTATATTACGCTTAATGTTTGTTTAATCCAGAAAATTAGAAACTTTAGTTGATGCTCCTGTTCAGGGCTTGAGGACAAAGTTATCAAACTATTGAAATTTGGATCAAACCGCGAGCGAGGCTAGTGTAGTACAAAAACCAAAAATAGAATTTTACTTCATTGATAAATTTTTTTAATGTTTATAACCAACAAACAATAACATCGTATTAAAAGTTATTTATATCCTACTTCGTGGACGATCTTTTCTCATTCATAAAGTGTTGTAAAAACACGAAAAAAAACTTTAAGAGACAAGACGTTTAGAACAAAAATACAACTATCGTCATTTCCGAAAATATCTTGTAAAAGCTGATCTATTTTAAGGTCATCGTGTTATGTATACAAATTAATTCAGAATTTCATAACGATTGAAACAATTTTTCGCCAATGGAAAAATATGTGGAATATAATTTCACGCTACATAAATATATACAGGGCGTTACTGTTGAAACTAAATTAAACTTTTGAATGGAAACAATATTGGTGAAATGTTATATGAGCTTCACTCTTTTATCTGACGCTAGAAGTTATAGTTTGGCTCAAAATATATCGTCTTCACTTTTGCCAGCAATCATAATGGGCCAATTGCAATAAATCATATAGCCAATAGTTGCTGTAGAAGAGATCGATAGTGGCAGAATAGTTAAAATTATTTTAAAAATGATCAAATTCACAAATATCAATCTTTTTGTATTTTTATCATACATCCTTTGTTTTTTATTTAATATGTGAAGACCTAAATGAGAGATTATTAAATAAACTATAACCAGGCCTTGTCACTCGAGTGTTGTTGGGTTTCATTTCAGGTAAAATTCTTTTAAGATTGTCGTAAATGGTCGTATTTAGTTTATTGCCGTCAAAAGCGAAGACGATATATTTTGAGACAAACTATTTAAGACAAGATGCTATATATTTACTGTTTAATCTTCATTCCATCAAGATTGACTGAATGTTGTGAAATGCACCGGAAATACTTGATTGTAATATAAGAAAGCAGCGTGTTTGTCCACCATTTGATATTATGTGTTTAGCCCCATGAATTTTTGAAACACATTTTGAAATACTTAAATATAATTTATTAAATAGTAAGGATCGTTTATTTTTAAGTTCACCAAAAACTATGGAACATAAATTTTTATAGAAAACTAACATGTGTAATTTTTTACCCATTATTTATAATTGGCAGCTTTCCCAAGGTTACATAAAATTTGTATGGTAATTGCTATTTTTAATACATATATTTATACGTTTAAAACCATACTTTTCATATAATTACTATATAAATTTCAATCTTCTGGTTATCTAAAAATAGTTAATTTAAAAAAGCATATTTAAAGGTAGCCCTCATACAAATTATCAAATGTAAATTACTTTGAATGATGAAATTTTGCAAGAAATGTATTAAACCTAAGCCCAAAATTCTTCAAAAATACTTTAAATACTTTAATAAAATAGCAGCAGCTGATAACAACTGATTTGAAATTAAATACTCTTTAAAGTAAATTGTTTACGTAAATAAAAAATTAATTTTTGAATAATTTGCATAATTTGGTTAACAAAAATTAAAAATTCGTACTTACAGCCATGTCTACTGTGATCGTTTATATGTCGGCGTCGGGATGCTACTGAGAGCGTCGTTTCTCAACTGTTAGTCTTTATGTTGAAATAGAGCGGAGGCGGTGATGCACACTTGTTTTTTAATATATAATATCAGTTCTATTTCTTCAAAATTAAGTAATCGAAGCAATATGATCGAAAATAATATTGTTTGATTTTGCGTGGGGAATTGTGGCTGCCAAAGATATTTTGTCAACGAAAAATTAATCGAAAATTATTACTTGTTATGTATTTTATGCCAATTAATATTTTAAAGCAAACAATATTATTAGAATAAGGACCTAAACTAAACACTTGTGGTAGATATGCTATTTATTTATTTTTTTGTTAAAGCAATTTTATCAATTTCATTCATTCATACGTTTGGGTTGTGCTCATCAGCCCAGGCACTTGAATTGAATCTTTGTACCATTTCCCATCTTATCTACTTCCATTCCAGAAGCTTCGTGTCTTATATTTAGGCCACTGGTTTGACTGGAGGGATTTTAAGTACTTGTGATGGTCCAAAGTGCTTCTGTCTGAGTCCTTGTAAGTTCTCACACAAGCAGAATATGTGAGTAGGTGTTTCATCATGATTCACTACCTTTGCCCATTTTGTGCAGATGCTTCCTCAGGGTGCAGTATCCCTTCACCAGGTCGGTAACTGTCTTCAAATGTCTCTTACCGAGTTTCAACAGCCTGGATGAGAGTTCCTGATCTACCTTACCTCTTAAACTCTTTGCATAGAAGTGTCCTTGTGTCTGCCTCCATTTCAGTTGGTGTTCCTTATCTAGCCAGCTCCGATTGTCCCTTTTATATAATCCTTTGCGATTCCACAAAACGGTTCCTGACCTATGAAGTCTCCTTTAGAATCTTCTTTATAGTTAATTGGTATGTCATTTTATTACTTGCAATCCACTCGTTTGCCGGCACGCAAATTTTTCAATTGTGATAAAAAAAATACCAATCTAACTTAAATCACTAGATGGTATCTTGAACTAAATGCCCTACAACTCCAATTAGTTCCTGTCAGCTTTCTGCACACTGTTAGAGCAATTTCTGCTTGATGTAATACCTCTACCTCGTTCTCCTATTTATTCCTTTTGTGTTTACTATCTACAGCCCCTCCTTTGCTCTGGATCAGTAGTAGGTTTTCTATCAGATAGTTGTGATACTTGTTACAACTTGTTTTAGAATTTACAACAGATAAAATAAGTGAAATCGCCTGTCAATGATCAATACCTAGTTTTAAAGTTGATTCCCAGTTCTTCTCTTTTCTTCTGACAAAACGTTCCAGCTTAGTCTTGGATCAAGGATAACCCAAATATACTGTGAGGTAGCTGAATATTATTTAGATTCGACTAACAGGTTCGTTTTGCCTTTGAAGTATATAGGTGAAGAATTTTTTTTTCCTTAAGCTTTTCCCTCCATCGTCTGGTCCAAGGGGCGGCCTCAAATTGGACGCTGCCGGAAGGATTATGCCCTTTAAGGATTAAGCTTATATTTGATCAACCGGGTTTGGGCCTGGGTTTTCTTGTCTTTTTTTAGTTTTCTATTTCTTATTTTCTGATATTTTTATACATAGTTACACTTTGATCAACCGGGTTTGGGCCTGTGTTTTCTTGTTTTTTTTTTTATTTTTCTCTTTCTTATTTTCTTATATTTTTATACATAGTTACACTTTGATCAACCGGGTTTGGGCCTG